>JAODXP020000040.1:0-88633 GCA_027497455.2 Sardinella longiceps | reverse complement strand
AAGTTCATATGAATCAAAACCAAGAATTTCTGTTTTAGATCCATTCAAGGGTTCAGGGCACCAGAGATAGAGTTGTGCATCATCCACATAGCAGTGATAGTATATACTGTGCTTTTTCATAAAACTTCCAATTCACTCTCTCCCCTTCAGACCCAACCAATCCTTCAGAGGTCTGAAGCAGTACAATGTCTTCAGTACAGTGTATAGGCAATGTCATCGCTATATCGTAATTTCCTGATCCTGATCCAGTAATCAGATTACTGGTAAATGCAATTTGATGGCATATCAGTGATTGCAACAATTTAAATAGGGAATCTGACATTAGGTTCATCTGTCAAATCAGCAACCCCCTCCAATTTAAGTATTAATTTTTAGATTTTTTTAAAATGTTTTTAGCCTGTTTATAGGTACAGTATATATTAGCAGGTTGTTTGGCATTGTTACCGCTATAACAGCAAGATTTCAACGTAATTTCCGGCTGTTAGCATTTACCCTCTAGTCTTCACCGTGATTATAGCAAAGTTAAATCGAATCCCAACCCGCCCAGGTCCATTAACATTCCCCCTGTTGATGATGACAGATAGCCATTTTAATGATCCAAAAGGGACATCAGAAAAAAAATTCTGCATGTGGTTTATTTACAGTAAAAATAAATTAAGTGCGATGAATTACAAAATTTTGCAGAACTTGGAATTGGACTGTAAATTACTAACACACGTTTCCTCCTTGTATAAAAGCTAAACGTCTCACTCTTGCTACTAAGCCAGACTTTTAGCCTAGTCTCAATTAGATAGGCCTATCTAATCTATATCAGCCTCCTCTCCAAGTCTCAGCTCTGATCTCTCAACTTATCTCCCTCCTCCACCATTCGGCTGAGTCTCTGGACCGTCTCCAACAATCCCTCCATCTCTCTGTCTTTCACTGCCATCTGTCTGTCGAAATCTGCCTCCATCTTTTCCTTGGTGATGCTGATGTTTCTCTGTAGTTCAGGCAGGATGGTCTTCATTAGCTTTCTCTCCGTTTCGGTCCGGGCCTCTCTCTCATAGCTCTCTCTCATCTCCTCCATCTCTTCTTTGTGTATCTCTTCCATCTCTTTCCTCTCTCTTTCTCTCTTTTCTCTCACTCTGAGCAGCTTTCTGTCCATCTCCTCTCTTTGTGTAATTTCTCTCTTTAACTCTCTCTCCATCTCTCTCTTCTTTTCTTCATCTCTCTCTTCTTTCATCCTTCTCTCCAGTTCTGTTGTTCTCTCATTCAGTACTCTAATTTCTCCTTCATGCTCCTGAATCTCTCCCTCCATCTTCTTCAGAGAGCCTTGCATTAAGGCTTCCCTTCTCTCTCTTTCCTCCGCCAATTTCTTCTCCTCAACCTCTCCTTTCCGCATCCTTCTGAATATTTCTCTAAGCTGTTTCTCTGCCTCCAAGTAGGTCTCACTGCTGTAGAATTTCTCTCTGTTTCTTGACACCATCTCTTCTATCTTCTCTAATAGCTGTGTGATCTGAGTGTCATCAGGTCTGTCCTTAACGCTGAGAAGGTGACACCTATTCCCACATTTCTCTACCAGCTGCTGGAGCTCCTGGCTCGCTGTCTGGAGCAACTCCTCCACACTCCTCTCTCTCAGCCCCTCAGCATGGGTGAAGAGGATCAGTGTGTGTCTCCAACACCCCTCCCCAAAAACATCCTCCATTTGCTCCATCAGCCTTCTCTCTTCTCCCTCAGACAGCTCCAGCGGAATCACTAGGAGAAAAGCATGAGGTCCTGGAGCAGACAGGCGGAGACAAAGCCCCACGTCCTGTCTCATGTCCTTCTCAGAGAGTCCACTGCAGAACCAGTCTGGAGTTTCCACCAGGGTCACCTGTCTCCCAGCCACCTCCCCTGTCTGCTCTCACTGTGCTGGGTCTCTGTGGATGTGTGTGTGAGTGTCTGTGTGCCCAGGATGATGTTTCCCACAGCCCTCTTCCCACTTGCACTTCTCCCCTAGCCTAGAAATCTAGACGTACCCTAGCGGCGGCAAATAAATTTGCTCAGTCTAGTAGCCAGCCATAGGTTGTCATCCAGTCACAATGTTCTATGTGTTCAGGACGGGCTTCACCAAAAACAATAGCCTTTTGAATTGGTGTTTATATCTTGTTCGTTGCTCTGATTGGTCAAAAGCTATCCTATTGCGTGCAGAAGTAGTTTGAAAGATAGACTGAAAGACTGGTATGAGTAAAATGTTAACAGTGCACAAACAGAAAATATATCAAAAGAAACAAAGAGGGCTGAGATGCGCCTGGCTAATGTATTATCATCAGTGTAAATGTTCATGTTGCAATGTCGAGGTCAGTTGAAATGTTTCCATGTGCGACTGCGAAAACAGTTTGAGACGTGTCCATGTGCTGCTACAAAAGCCGGTCAGAGATGTTTCCATATGCGGCCACAAAAGCCGACTGTTACAGAGACTTATATGTTCAAGTTTGACTTCAGGTCTAGGAGTCCAGTCTAGAGTGCCCTGTGATCTAGTTACTTCTCAAGATATAATGCAGCAACGATCACAGCATCCTTCTGAGGAATCTGGATCAGCTCTCTCTGTTGGTGGACACACACACACACACACACACACACACACACACACACACACACACACACACACACACACACACACATGTTATCGGTGCATCTGTACTGACATAGGACATAGAGGTGCAAGAAATTAAACATGAACATAATCATCATTACTGTCAAATTGATGACATAATCAACAACAACAATACAACTACTACTACTTCTTCTACTACTACTACTACCACAACTAATAATAATAATAATAACAACAATAACAATAATGTTAAAATTAGTCCTTGTTTTCAAATATTAACTTTGTTGACAGGAATTTAACCAAGCCGACATTATTTGTAATCAAATTACATATTTGAGTTACTTGTACCTGAGTGACTGTTTCAACCCTTATTACTGACATTAACACTGTGTGTGTGTGTGTGTGTGTGTGTGTGTGTGTGTGTGTGAGAATCATGTGCACTAACCTATGAGAGGCTCCTCCATACTGTCTCTTCTCCTGCCTCGGGGAGGATCTGGATTTGGGAGCCCTGAACAAAGAGACACAATTAAAAACTCATTGAGTTAAAGATGGAGAAGAGTTTAACAATAGATGGGCTTCCATAAACTTGTTCACATTTCATATTCGTATCAACAAAAATTCGGCTAAAGATTATTCATACTGGCGTGTGTTTCCATCAACTGTGTAATGTGAATAAAAAGGGAACTTTTGTGCTAATCAAGTGACATGTTTCCAGCTGTGGGAAACGTAAGCTAACGTCTAAGAACAGAAATGCAGTAAATGCAAATATACGCAAGTTAAATTGTTTCCTTCCAACTTGTATCACATAATGCCTTATTCTCATTAAAGTTAAACCACCTCTCCCAAGCGAATTAGATTTATATATATGCGCATTAGTTGAAATGTGTGAATTTGCAGGTGTTTCCATCCAAAGGCCTTATTCACATTAAAGTAGAGTACTTTATTTTGTCCTTGGGGAAGGAAATTTCTTCTCTGCATCTAACCACTCTGGGGGTATACACACATGTATACAGACACACAGTTATTGGGAGTTTCACACTCCTTAGGGTGCAGGGGGAGCAGGTTGGGCTCCTTGCTCAAGGGCACCGCATCTGTGGCTTCCGGACATGGGGAAGCGCTGCTCAATCACTCCCCTGACCTTTCCTTCTTTGCACCGGTTGGGAATTGAACTAGCCACCCTCCAGTCTCCAGTCCAACTCCCTGACCGGCACACCACAGATGCCCCCATGTTAAACCACCTCTCCCAAGCGAATTACATTCATATGCGCATTAGTTGAATTTGTAGGTGTTTCAATCCAAAGATTTGTTATTCGTATAAATTAAATGCGAATTAACTTGTATGGAAACCCGCCTACTGTGATCAGCACTAAGCTTTACTTGTAGAAGGATAATAAACCCCGCCACTTCAAAGAGCATGTTAGTCAGTTGACTGGTAGACTGGCAAAGGCATTCATATTCTGATCCAGTGTTGCTGACAGTTTTGAGACCACGGGTTCAAACCCTGGACTAGCTCAAGATAACCTCCGTTGCACTAGATTAGAAGTGGAATAATCTAGACTAGGGCTAGATTACACCACTCCTACCGGTACTCACCCTGATGATCTCTGTGTCTCTCCTCCAGCTGTGGGTTTCTCTCTCCAAGTTGTCTGTCTCTCTCCTCCAGTTGTCGGTCTCTTTCTTCCAGCTGTCTCTCTTTTTCCTGTAGTTGGGTTCTCAGGTCCTGCAGTTTCTTTTGCAACTGCATCACTGTCTGCTCCAAAGGAGCTGCAGACATTAGGGAAGCTTTTCCACTCACTGCAAACACACACACACACACAGTTTTGCCACTCTCGAGGAGCAAGTCGCTGAATGGACAAACCTAGGCCTTCCAATAAAAATGTCAGCTAGAAAGTGTGGTTTAGGCTATCAAATGCCTTTTCCATTTCTCCTCCTTAAAGGACATAGTCTAGGCTACAACTATTTTACTTTCTGAATTAAATATATATAAATATATAATATAATATACAAGTTTCTTTCTTTTTTTTTTTTTTTTACTGCCACCGAATGGAACGATGAAGAATTATAGAATGACGGATGGAACTACTGTACTGCTCTCTGGCAGTCGTTCCACCAAGCGAGATTTGCGACTGTGTGTATTTGATTGTGGGAACGAGCGTTTATAGACACACCAAACTTGCGAGTGACAGGCGAATGATCAAGACCACTGTTGTTGAGACGCACCCCAAATCAGCCATTTTGCAAGGAACTTTTTTAAAAGTGGAATGCCTGAACAGAACCTCCACCAGTTAAAAAAACAATGTTGTTGTCCACTCAGTAGCCTAAATTTTCTGTTTGCAACAGGGTATTTTTTCAGGACAGAGAAACTTCTAAAGGGCAGAGTAGGCTATGAAACATAACTTTTGATATGACAGAAGTATGACTAAAGCACAGTGCCAATTAGAAAGTTTTTAGTTGTAGCAGCTTGGTTAAAAGAAAAATTCACTTTTGCACAAACCCAGAAATACATATTGCATGTCCCGTCATATAAGCATTATAACCCAGTGGAATGGAACACTGTTTTCTGACAGGGAGTCCTTTAATTTCGCTTCCTAAACAAAGTTCGGGAGGAGGCCGCAGGATGATTGGAAGGGCAGGTGGGGTGTGAGAATTAACTGCCTTCCAAAGAGGGGAATGACAGAAAAAGTTTGAGAACCACTGCATTACAGCAAGCATTCATAAGGGCAAACGGTACTTAAAGGTATTAAGATAATGAATACATTGTGGTGATCATCAGTGTTGAGCAAGTTACTTTTAAAAAGTAATTGTTACAATTACTAGTTACTACTCCAAAAAAGTAACTTCCTTAGTAACTGAGTTGCTCCATAAGTAATTAATTACTAGGGAAAGTAATTACTGCATAACATTTAAAATATATTAAAATACTACAGTATAGCCTTTAGGGCTAGGCTATGTCAAGAATTTGCCCACTTCCTTAATCATAAGACGTCAAATCAACTGGAGGCCATTTCCAATCCTTTATAATGAATCAGTTTATATGTCATACATCAGCTTTAATATCAAGAAAATAAATGTAGGCATTTTTTTTGCACATATCTCGACATAGGTAGCATGCTATAAGGCAAGTATCTTTTCATAATAGGGGGAATTGTGTGCTATGGCAATTAGTAATTAACTGAATTACATGAATACAGGGCTATTTTGTGCATTGCTTATAAGAGATGAATGGGTGTGAAATGGTCTCAGACTTTCAGTGCATTACCGCAGGAGGGGCAAATTTAGTCACAAATGGCCTGTGAACACCTTGGAAGCTTGGAAACATTACACTAATAGAAGTTTGGAGATTTGAGCTTTGGAATCAGTAGGATCTCTATTTTAAATAGGCATATTGTTGAGTACATCTTGCCAGGCTTGTCCCTCCGAGAGACGGAGGGGGAGCTGAATCATATTATTTTTAATGTAAAGTCAGAACTATTTATCACACCGCAATATGAGAATCAGTGTTGCAAACCTCTATTGCTGTTTCGATTGATGTGTGCACGATAGGCCTATCTGTGTGACGAGAACTCAGCAAGTAAAAGAAACGATGTGTGACACACATGCTCGTGTTTGGCGCATGCACTGGCCAGAAAAGGCAGTGTGCATAATGGCTATAGTAACGTGAAGCATTTCATTGACAGTAACAAAAACAGCGCTATGACGATGAACAGTAATTAACTAGAAAAGCGCTCATAGAGCGCAGACCTCCGCCAAAGCAAAGTGGTCACAGACACAATATAAATTCCAGATCATGTTCTGGATCACCGATCGCCACCAAAATCGAATCAGTTCTTGCTTGTCCCAATACACACATTGTCCGAAAATTTCATCCAAATCTGTGCAGTTCTTTTCGAGTTATCCTACTGACAGACAACCAAACAAACAAACAGACAAACCAACGCTACCGAAAAAACATAACCTCCTTGGCGGAGGTAATAATTAGATAACTTGTTACTGAAAAAAATAACGCCATTAGTAATGCCATTTAACTCTAACACGTTATTCCCAACACAAGTGATCGCATACCACCTCCCCAACTATTTTCTACTTACTAATACTCTAGTATTTACTTTACAACAATTATCCTATTTATGCATCTCCTCTGTGCCTTGAAATAGAGCAGACTGGTTCAAAAAATGAAATCGACTACTAGAGAACATGGGGGCGGCTTCAAAGCATTAAATGAGGACTTACTTTCTGGTGGCTCCCCCATACTCCATCTTCTCCTAATGGGTGGGCGATCTAGATCAACACACACACACACACACACACACACACACACACAAAGATGAGAATCCATTTGAGTTGTGCAGAAAATAGCTAAAGGAGCATTTGATGCTGTCCGTGAAAATCACTGATACCCCTCTTCCACCAATGCACTTAAAAGTGCTGTTTCAGACCCAGTACCAAACAAATCTTAAACCAGTTCTTAGGTTTTCTACACTAACTTGGTTCTGGCTCGGGCAAACAGGTTCCAACTCCAACAGCCACTAACATAAGTGCTGGTCCAGGAACATTAACCAGCAATGTCAGGTTCAGTTAGCGTGCTGTGTGCAGCTGGGCTATTCAAATACATTTGCACAGGGGCTAAACAAAACAAAAATCACAGAATTTGTGGGTGCCGGACCGCTACAGCTACAGCTACAGCTACAGATGTTGTTCAATAAACACACTTCTATTGCTTTCTGTAGTTGGCAAAGTAAACAGGTGCTTTTCAGTCCATTCGCTCTGAAATGTACATTTTTCGGTGTCAACTTGGCACTTCTTTGGCTTGGATAGCACCATGTTGCCACTGTTGAAACATCACATCACGAGTATCCACAAGGCTGAGCTTGTGTGTGACATCACAAGTATTGATGTGATCCACAAGACTGAGATTGGGTGGCAGATTCCAGGTCTGATAGTGAAAAAAAATCCTGAGCCTGAACTTTTTCCCATGTCAGGGAGGCACTTAGGTTACAATATTTTTAGACTATACTTCTCACTGGATTTGTTGAAATAATTGGGGGAAAGGCCAAACTTAATGTATTTCTGACAAATATGGCACTCAGTCTCACACTGTTAACATTACATTTTTCAAACTATGATATAGTCCTTATTGGCAGAAATACATTAAGAAATACATAGTTGTCCACAATGGCATTGTTAGGTCAATAGAGCACCAGGCTCATGGAGGTGGAAAAGGGATAGGAGTGATGGTGATACTCAGGGCCACATGAACACATTGTAATTACCAGGTTTTCCTTTTTCCTCTCTGTCTTTCTCCTCCAGCTGTGTGATTTGCTCATGGTTCCTCTCTCTCTCCACTCTGAGCTGTAAAATCTCCGACTCCATTCTCTCTATCTGTCTGTTCTTCTCTTCCATCTGTCCCTTGAACTCTCCCTCCATCTTATCCTTGGCGATGCTGATGTTTCTCTGTAGTTCAGGCAGAATGATCTTCGTGAGGTTTCTCTCTGCTTCAGCCCTGGCCTCTCTCTCATAGCTCTCTCTCATCTCCTCCAACTCCTCTCCATGTCTCTCCTCCATCTCTCTTTTCTCTTTCTCTCTCTTTTCTTTCACTCTTTTCAGTTTTCTCTCCATCTGCTCTCTGTGTGCAATTTCTCTCTGTAACTCTCTCTCCATCTCTCTCTTCTTTTCTTCACTCCTCTCTTCTTTCACCTTTATCTCCAGTTCTGTTGTTCTCTCATTTAGTACTCTAATATCTCCCTCATGCTGCTGAATCTCTCCCTCCATCTTCTTCAGAGAGCCTTGCATTAGCGCTTCCCCTTCTCTCTCTTTCCTCCGCCAATTTCCTCTCCTCAACCTCTCCTCTCTGCATTCTTCTAAATATTTCTCTAAGCTGTTTCTCTGCCTCCAGGTAGGCCTCACTGCTGTAGAATCTCCAGTTTCCTGACTCCATCTTTTCTATCTTCTCTAATAGCTGTGTGATCTGAGTGTCATCAGGTCTGTCCTTAACGCTGAGAAGGTGACACCTATTCCCACATTTCTCTATCAGCTGCTGGAGCTCCTGGCTCCCTGTCTGGAGCAACTCCTCCACACTCCTCTCTCTCAGCCCCTCAGCATGGGTGAAGAGGATCAGTGTGTGTCTCCAACACCCCTCCCCAAAAACATCTTCCATGTTCTCCATCAGCCTTCTCTCTTCTCCCTCAGACAGCTCCAGCGGAATCACTAAGATAAAAGCATGAGGTCCTGGAGCAGACAGGCGGAGACAAAGCCCCACGTCCTGTCTCATGTCCTTCTCAGAGAGTCCACTGTAGAACCAGTCTGGAGTTTCCACCAGGGTCACCCGTCTCCCAGCCACCTCCCCCTGTCTGCTCTCACTGTGCTGGGTCTCTGTTGATGTGTGTGTGAGTGTATGTGTGCCCAGGATGGTGTTTGCCGCTGCCCTCTTCGCAGCTGCACTTCCCCCCAGCAGTACCAGCCTGAACTCAGTCACAGGTGGAGACACTGGGAGGGCTGGACCAGGACTCTCTCTTACAACTGAAAATACACACACACACACATACAAACACACACACACACACACACACACACACACATTCATATGCACACACACAAACATGAATTAGGAAACTAGATTAACAACAACAGACTATTAGGTTAATCAAATATAATTATAATTATAATTATTGTATATTATGTGCATTACTGTCTCACACTTCACATCAAATATACTACCGATATTCTGTTTTATAAGTAGGCCTGTGACATTTTTAGACAATTTTTTCCCCTACTAGGCCTACTGTATTTTTCGGGTTGAACACACCTGAATTCACATGCACCCACTAATTTACAACAAAATAAAATAATTATATGTATATAGGTCGCACTTCACTATATGCCGCCGTTGTCCACTTTATAACATGAGATATTTACACAGAAAGATTTGGAAATGACAGCTCTCATTTCAAGTCTATTCTCATAAGGAAGGTTATCAAATGCTTCAGCTTGATAAACATAAACAAACTTGTTGAAAAACATAAATTAGCTGCATCATTAATTAAGCCAAAGTGTTCAAAGCCTGTGAAATAAATACTAGAGTAGTAGGCTAGTATAATGGGAATGGAACAATAATGCAAATACGCCCTTTAAAATAATAAATGTCATTTGTTTCGGAACAAATGTCCGAGGGCCAGGAATAGCCGCTTGCGGCTTTAAATATATAACGCTGTCTGTAGCCTAAATTTGCACCGTTTTGCACTGCCGTGTTCGTATTAAGTTTGCCAATTAAAAACCAGCGGTTAATGTGGACTGTCAGGCAGAAGCTGACGGCCCCTGTGTAGGATTTCCCCCGCTGAAAAACTGCTCCGGGTGAGTTATAAGTGCAGTTGCATCCTCGTTATATTGCCATGTTTAGATTAGGCTACATCGTCTTAACATTGCCTATTAGCTCGCACAGGTTTAGCGGTTCACCGCGATAGTTCGGTTTTAATTGAAAGTGCGTCAGTAGAGAAACGGGAGCGGAGTCAGGAGTCAGTGGAGAAACAGGAGCCTTCTAACATTCTGTTTCTTTGAGAGAGACGGATGAGGAAAACAATCAAGTACGCAAATACAAGTTGTCGCCGCCTGAAAAGTTATTGATTAATTGATTTATTGTTAATCGCTACAGGCCAATTTATAAGTTAACAACTCGGTGTATAAAAATAGTCTTTCCTGGCTTATATCAGTCACTTCAATGCAGTAGTGATGGAAATATTGAAATCCATGATGGACATAAAAACATTTACACATACCACTTGGATATCCAAAGTCAATACTACCTCCGCTCTTGACTTTGGGAGGGTCCAGGTCCTTTTTCTCTAGGTCTTGTGAAGTCATATCCCCCAGTGCTGTTTCTCTTTCCTGTAGGAGTTTATCCAGTTGTCTATCCCTCCTCTCAAGCTCACACAGTAAGCTCTGTCTTGACTTCTCCAACTCTTCATTTTTCTCCTGTAGTAGCTGTCCAGCCTTCTCAATGTCTTTGTTCTTCTCCTCTAACTGACGTTTCATCTTCCCTATCTCTTTGTTCTTTTCCTCTAGAAGTTGTTTTATCATCTCATCTGCTGGCTTCCCTGAGGAAAAAAGAATATGGGATGTTGAAAAGCAGAAAACAGACTTTTTACCAGTGATTTGAGTTGATTTCTGAGTAAATGCGATAGACAGTGTGTTCGTGATTTGACATGACCCTCCCTCACCAGTAACCCTCCAAATCTACTGAGAAAAAGGCATGACCCTCCCCATACATTTATAGATATTTTACTGTATTTACTTGCGCTTAACAAAGACATCGACAACTTAGGCTACAAATTTCATTATTTCTTTAATGTTGAAAAGACTTTGCACGATTTAGACAGAAAGAACAGCCTGAATATCCGACCAGAAAACATCATATCAGACTGAAGACCATCAGGCAGGTACGCACTGGAATTAAAATGAAGAGATAGCCTGTTGGAGGTCCCCCTGAGGTTTTCTAAAATTTATAAAACCTTATTCAACATCGCGTAGGCCTACTTCTTCAATTTGCAATTGCACCAAAAAATGATGGGTGACCCTTCCCTCATCAATGATGAAAAAGACACAACCCTCCCCTATTTTCCTCCAATGGTCTAAACAACTTTTAACATGCTAAAATGAATATACAGTAGCCTCCCATCCCCTTCTGTCAGACTGAGCAATGTCCAGCAATAATGCTTTTTCTTCAGTGAAAAAGCTGTGTTCAGACATGCTTTAGTAAAACACTCGGTATGAATAGAATGTATTGTATTGAGACAGAATCTACAAAATGTGACCAATTACTAGTATATGTCAGAGTCATAGAGAGAGAGAGATGCTCTATGGCTCTGGTAAAATGTTTTTCCTTACCTGTTTGTACAGATCTCTCCACACATGGGCTCTGTTGATCATCTTCAGTAAGGCTGGCTAAACTGAAGAGGTACTTTTCCCCTGGGAGAAGCCCAGTCATCTCCACCGACAACCCCTTTACAATGACACTGCGCTCCTCTTGACCTCGTCTCCTCGTCACTTTGAACCTGTAGGGACCAGGGGCGCCCTCTGGTGGTGACCATCTTAAAGCAACACAGTCTGACTGCACTGAGTGGATCTGGATTGGCCCAGGTGGAGGAGGACCTAAGATTGATAAAGGGGTAAGATGGCTTTGTGCTAAGTTGAAGATAAAAGTATTAATTTTCAAATTATGAATGATTTATACTGTAGGAATCATAAATCATGAAATACATAGTAGATGTACCTTTTTGTGTAACATGTGTCCAGAGTACATTCTGTGTTAACGAGAGAAAAATATTCATTACAGTATTCCAGTTACTACATGGACCACATAGGCTTCTGTATGGTACATAATATGACCACCACATATTGTAGCATGTGCCATCTCAAGAAAATGAATCTCCAATACTACTCTTGAAACATCCTTTGAACCTCAGCTCTTACAGGACTGCCTGTATGAATTATACTGTACATAGAGTCCACATCTTTGTTCACCCTTTCAGAAGTTTAAATTTTCTTTTCCCAGTCTGTGACTCTAGCATTGTGCTAAACCTTGGCTTAACATTGCTTTACATTTTTTACGTTTTTAGTGAGTCTTTGTCTTTTTAGAACTTATTTTCACCAGCAGATCAAAGAGACTGAATGAGCTGTGAAAGTAATGGAAAAGCAACACTGTATGTTCAAACGGAAGCCAGATTAAAGACGGCTAGCTTGTGTACTGGTATCACCCAATCACAAAGTTTGGCCCCTGTCTACCAATCCTGTCGGCTCTGTAGTCTCCAATGCAGACTAATAGCACATCACTCATCAGGAAAAGATGCACCCTGGCTGGTACTGTAGGTAGACCCTGGCAGCAGATGAGACAGCTAAACATTTGTATAACAAAAATAATAATAATCTACACCGTCATTGTCAGCATGGCAGTGAGAATCCCTCTCTGTGCCAACTTTGACACCTGTGTCTGGGGTTGAAGAACCTCTGCACTACATACAGTATTTGATGGATTCAACCAAGTTAAATGAAATTCTGTTCTGCATGAGCAGCTGTTTTAGGAAAGTGTGCAGGCAGTATGAAAGTGTGCAGGCAGTATGATAATAAGATCACACCTGATCTTTAGCTGCATCCGCCCACTCAGTGACATCATGTCCGTTGTGACTGGTAAGTAAGCAGCGTGAGCAGATTGCTGATTGGTCAGTCCTACAGTAGAACTCCAGGTCTCTGTTGTGCTGCTCACAGTGGCCCTGATGAGGAAGATCCTGCAGCTGGTGTCTCTCCAGATCTGGATCAGAGTAGTGAGGTCTGATGCAGGTCTGACAGTAGTTATCCATACAGGTCAGACAGGCCTTCACTGCTGGATTAGAGCAGACATCACACTGCACTCCTCCAGCCAAAACACTGCAAAGGAAGGCAAATGAATGGATTCCTTCATTAAAAATATTTTGATTCAAGATTCAAGATACTTTATTTGTCACATGCATCGTCATACGTGTACAACATACAGTGAAATGTAATCTGATCACCCCACAACTGTGCTTTAGCTAAAACTAATCCAAATAAATAGAACTAATAAAAATTCAATATAAATAGGTTTTACACATACAAACACACATACATGGACATTAATGCACATGTACACATGCATACATGCACACACATGCACAGTAGGATACCCACACATTGTGCATACTGTATGTATCCACACAGGCACGCTTAGCACACACACACACACACACACACACACACACACACACACACACACACACACACACACACACACACACACAAACATACAACAAATATGCAGCCATAAACAAATGGTCACTAAACAATTTTTATAAAACAGTCTGTGCTGACTTGATTCTCTTTCCAAGATGGATTATTTCCCCAGGGAAAACTAGAGTTTCACATCTTCAGAATTTCACAAACTAAAATGTTTTCTACAACCATACAGTATTAGAATGCTAGGCAACACCAGTGCTTTGGTTTCCTTTAGAGGAAAGTAAAGTTTAAAGAATATAATTAATCAATTCTTTAAATTGAAAATGACAGTAGCCTTTAAAATAATTTTAAAGGCCACTGTCATTTTCAATTTAAAGAATTAATATCTTTGCAGACCATCTGGACTGATGTAAATGTTAAATATTTTGAACATGAAATGTGATCAATAACATAGGTTAATGTACCTGGTCTCTTCCTTTGCGAAATTAGGTCTGTCACCTTTAGGTGAATCACTCCTACTGTGCTGAAGATCCTGCAGCTGGTGTCTCTCTGGATCACAGTAGTGAGGTCTGATGCAGGTCTGACAGTACGAATCCCTACAGGTCAGACAGGCCTTCACTGCTGGATTAGAGCAGGCGTCACACTGCAATCTAAAAGGAAAGACACATGAAGTGGTGCTGATATAATATCTGCTTGAATCAGTTTCAATTCCCAAATCCGTATGCCTTTGTGGTTTGGCTGCAGGCCTGACAGATTTCTGACAATTGGGTAGTTATTTAGCAATAGATTAAAAGCCTTATGACTGATCTTTTAACCTAGTAAGGTAGTTATGTTTCTCAAAAAGAGCCCTGTAGAAGGCTCTGAAAAGATTTTATCAGACTGTTTCTGAATTCAATATCAGTATTGTTTTCAGCAAATATTACACCAGAGCAGGGGTCGGCAACCCTAGGCACGCCAAGGAATTTCCAGTGGCACGCGGACATTGCACTACCCTAATAATTTAATACATTAAAAATGTTCAGACATATGATGAAATGTCAGACCTTAAAAAAATCACTATGCAGCAATAGCGCCCCTCTCTATATTTATTTTTCCCACTAGATGTGCCCCATTGATGCATTGCTAAGATGGCAAAGAAGCCGACAGGTCGGGCCTTCCACTCTTCCTGGACCGCAGAATATTTGTGCTGTGTGCACTTATGTTTTGAAAGTGTTGCGTGTCGAACATACAATGTTAGACGTCATTACAAAACAAAGCGCGAAAAGACTTTCAAAGATCAGGCAGATAGGAACGATAAGTTATTTCAGACACACAAGGGAGTTTAGGCTACTTCCAACCACATTGACACATATCTGCGAATACATGCGCCAGCTTCAGTCAGAGTTCGAAGAGCGCTTTGGGGACTTTCAGAAGTAGGTTATAGCGCAGTGTTCTCTTCCTTGATCAAACCAGCTTTGACGGACATGAAATTTATTTGGCTCTAATAGAGTGGTTGGGCACATATGGAAATGCAGCTGATTGAGTTGAAGAGCTCAACATTGTGGGTGAGCGCAACAAAACACATCGCAGGGCCAACATCATTTACGCCTGCTGAGCATCTTTACCGAAAAGTTCAGCTGTCAGTTTACCTTGACATAGCCCGCCCATAATACGAATGTTCATCAGATGAACAGCAGTATTATGGTCGGGCTATGTCAGGCTATATTGCACTGGCTTTAATGTCAGTGTTCGGATCAACCTATCTGCGTGAACAGATATTTTCGCACATGAAGTAACGTTATGTCCTTTGCCCCTCCCGAAGTCGTCTGACAGCGGTGCATTCCGAAACATGCGTCCAAAGTTACCAATTACCAACCGCACATTTCAGAGCAAAGTAAGGGGAAGCAGGGCCAGGGATCACATTGACTATTAGGCAAAACATTTATTTTCTAACAGGGTTAGAAGGCCTATTTCAAATTGGCAGGTTATTGTTAATTAAGTTACTTAGACTATTATATTTTTTTCAATCTGTGCTATTATTATCAGTTCCATCTTTGGCTCTATGAATAACATGCCTACTGTCAGATTTTGGATGTTAGACCTACTTTGTGAATTTGTTGCCTATATGGTTGCCATCTAATGGGAAGAGAGGGAGAGGGAAATATGGGTGTTCTAAAACCTTGAAGTCTGTGAGGATAAAACAGTGCAATGGTGTTTTACATTTGCTCAATGTCCATATCCATATGTAGTATTTAAGTAATTAATTTCACATAGTTAAAGACACCTACGGGCACACTAACTAATATGAAAATTTCTAAATGGCACAGCATGGCAAAAAGGTTGCCGACCCCTGCACCAGAGTAAAAAAAAAAAAAAAATTATTGTGTTACGACAGGCAATCCTGAGCCGGCTTTAAAAGGTCGACCCAGATGTCTCAAAATTGCCTGTGCCATTACTCACATGAAATATTTCCACAATGAATCCAATTCATATCACAGAACACCAAAGAGTTAAAGTATCAACTTAAGCCTGCATCCACAAAAAGCACAAATGAAGCACAAGTTTGCACAAATTTGTGTTAACCATGGTCAATCTATGCATCAGACTTTACGGATACTTTATTAGGCCCCAGACAGGTAGGCTGAGTCCATGAGGCGTGGATCTGCCTAAGGTTTCTTCCTACAAAACAAATTATTTACAAAGCGAAGGGAGTTTTTCCTTGCCCCTGATTCTCATGGATGCTTCCCGTACTGTCTGTAAAGCGCCGCGAGACGATGTACTGTATTTGAGCGCTCTACAAATAAAATTGAATTGAATTGAATTGAATTGAATTTAAAATAATTAGGCCACTAAAATCATTTTACTGTCATTTTCAATTTAAAGAATTAATATCTTTGCAGACCATCTGGATTGAGGTAAATGTCAAATATTTTGAACATGAAATGTGATCAATAACATAGGTTAGTGTACCTGGCCTCTTCCTGTGCAAAATTAGGTCTGTCACTTTTGGGTGAATCACTTCTACTGTACTGAAGATCCTGCAGCTGGTGTCTCTCCAGGTCTGGATCAGAGTAGTGAGGTCTGATGCAGGTCTGACAGTACGAATCCCTACAGGTCAGACAGGCCTTCACTGCTGGATTAGAGCAGGCGTCACACTGCAATCTAAAAGGAAAGACACATGAAGTGGTGCTGATATAATATCTGCTTGAATCAGTTTCAATTCCCAAATCCGTATGCCCTTGTGGTTTGGTTGCAGGCCTGACAGATTTCTGACAATTGGGTAGTTATTTAGCAATAGATTAAAAGCCTTATGACTGATCTTTCTACTTTAGTAAGGTAGTTATGTTTCTCAAAAAGAGCCCTGTAGAAGGCTCTGAAAGGATTTTATCAGATTGTTTCTGAATTCAATATCAGTATTGTTTTCAGCAAATATTACACAAGAGTAAAAAAAAAAAAAAAAAAAAATTATTGTGTTACGACAGGCAATCCTGAGCCGGCTTTAAAAGGTCGACCCAGATGTCTCAAAATTGCCTGTGCCATTACTCACATGAAATATTTCCACAATGAATCCAATTCATATCACAGAACAACAAAGAGTTAAAGTATTAACTTAAGCCTGCATCCACAAAAAGCACAAATGAAAAAGATGGCAGCCTACCTCTTTGGCATCACTGGCTCAGCTGTTTGTGCTTTACTCATTTGGGAGGTGGCAGACGGTGGCTGGACATCAGGACCAGACGTTAACTCTGGATAGTTCAGATCCTCAGTCTCAATTGCTCCTTCCATCATGACTTGCTCACTAGTGCCATCACCTTGCAGCTGAGACGCCCCTCCATCTCCCTCCTCTTCCAAGGTGGGCTTAGTAACGCCCCCTGGCTGCTCCTGGGAGGAACTCATCTTCTGGGATACCTCTCTCTTACTCTGTCCTTCTCCAAGAATCAGCTTCTACCATCTTAAAAATTGAGTAGGCCTAGCGTTAGTATAGAAATCGAATCAAAGTAGTGATACACACAAACAGCATCCAATGATCATCATTTTACGTGTTAGGCTGAAGCGGAAATGTCTTAAAATGTAAGATAGGCTACAGTGAACAATAACTCAAATAGTCCTACTTCCAGAGCAATAACTGTTTGAACATCTCTTACATTATAGGCCTAAACGAAAAAAATTATGCATGCTTACCGCAATACTGTCCATGATCATGAGCCCTATGTTAGGCTACATGAATCCTGCGTCCAAGGTTCACCCCTGGACTGAGTTAGGCTGAGTCTTCAGTCTTTCATGTCCATGGTCATACTGGTTGATTTATCTGGACAGAGGGACAGCTGCCTGCTGGAAAACAGGCTAAAAGTTCAAATTCGTTATTCGTTCATCTATTTTTAGGCTACTGAATAGCCTATTTCTAGGCTGCAATCCGGTCTAATTTACGCACCAACGGAGCCGACAATGACTATTAAACACCAAACAAAACTAATCAGAGTTATTCAAAACCGACTGGATCATAAATCCAGCCAAAAAGTGTCACTATAATTAATTAACTAGGCTTATATTTCTAGGCGGTTTAGATAGATAACATGTTGCATAGGCAACGCAAGAGAACGAAAGTGAAAGAAAAGTTCAAGGAAAAAGTGACTAACAAAACTTGTCTATTGCAAATTGCAGGTTTTCAGTAGGCTAGGCTATCGAAACAGTTTTCATAATTACGACAGTCATGTCGTGAAATATCCTATAATCTTTAGGTAAATATACTGTAAAAGATGTTTCCTAAAACCTGTCAAACTCACCCGTAGCCTACCTGCAGACTTCCTTCAGTGAGACGGACAGAAAAAAAGGGATTGGTGCAACGAGCAGTCTTCACGTGACATGCATGCTGCATCATAGCCTACTGTTTTCCTTTCAACAAACTCTTGACATCAGAAGGTAGAAGCAGTAGCCTACAAAGTCTTCAGTGTAGTGGGCCTAAATGTCATCTTTTTGAATATTATTATTCTGATTTAATTGCATAGCCTACTTAAATGTATTTTTGAATTTGATTAGACCTAGCCTAGGAATATCGTTTGGCCTGCATAGTAATCAAGTTTTAAATGAACATTGGTGGTGGTCTAGTTAGTTAGTATCTGACATTAGGTTCATTAGCCAATTGTAATTAACAAAATATCCATGAAATGTACTGTATAGTCTAATTAGATCTAATGTAGGATTGTTGTAGCATTTTCATTTAAACTCTGACTGCTTATCTTTTTTATGTAGGCTAACAGCACTTAGGCCTACAGTTGATTTCGCTTTCGAGAATCAAGTTTTCAAATTTCAATTTTTCAGATAGCCTACGCTCATTTGATCGATACGATCTTTAATGGATAAGTAATCCAATTGTTTGTTGTGAAACTGTAACGCAGGCCAGCTAGCTCAGCGGTGGTACGTGTAAATCCTCATCACCCAATTCCATGGGCGCTTCCAACGTGCTGAGTTAGAAGCTCTGGCTTTTAGCTCAGTTGGTTAGAGCGTCCCACTCCCATGTCGGGAGTTTGTAGCTTGCGGGGTGGCGGGTTCGAGACCCGTGTGCGGTGCGGACCGCCACCGGCTACATTGGTGCTGTGACCCGGATGGGAGTGAGGATTTGGAGGGTGAGTGTAACGGAGGCCAGCTAGCTCGGCGGTAGTACGTGTAAATCCTCATCACCCAATTCCATGGGCGCTTCGAACACGCTGAGTTAGAAGCTCGGGCTTTTAGGTCAGTTGGTTAGAGCGTCCTACTCCCACGCCGGGAGTTTGTAGCTTGGGGGGTGGCGAGTTTGAGACCCGCGTGCGGTGCGGACCGCCACCGGCTACAAATGTAGCGTACTGGTTGCATTCTGTTATTCTGCATTTTACAGAAATTACACTTTGACCCAACTTCAAATTGTGGAGCTTGTATATCAGAGCAAAAATGACTAAAATGTCTAAATAGCTGGTTACAAAAGTGTGTACACCCCACTGCAAACATGTCGAAATTGTGCCCAAACTGTCAATATTTTGTGCGAGCACCATTATGTAAGGAAAACGGCCACTCGTGTTTTTGAAATTCACGTTTCCCTCTAGGCTATCCACTGCTCCCTATAGTGCCAGCAGCACTCATGCAGCCCTAGACTGTGATGCTAACATAACCATTTTTGACTGTAGGGAAGGGATAGTTGTGTTGATTATATTAAAGTTAAATCCGAACCCACCCAAAACACAGAAAGACAAAGAAAGATCATAACACCCATGAAATGGACATTCATGATGAAAGTATATTCCACATTCAGTCACTGTAGGTGTACCAGTATGAGGATAGTGCATCCAAATACAGATAAAACCATGCTGAGCTCAAGGCACTATAAAGGTCAATTCATATAATTTAATTTCACTCATCAGCATTCATGACTGAAAAACAGGATAAATCTAATTCTTCATGAAGACCCAATGGCTCAGGTGTAAGTATATCCAAAGGTCTCCTCTACATAATAACTTTAAAAATTGAAGGTTGATTATCACTGAAATGAATAGCCTGTTTAAAAATATATAGATGTATGTAAAAGAAATGTACATAAAACTCACACAAGTACATGGTAAGTGAATCCCATGGGTCTGCAGTGCAAAACTAACTTAACAAAACCTGTCACAAAAAAAAGGTTAAGATTTGAGAAAGAATCAAGTTTGATTTATTAATCAGTTATTCCTCTACAAAAGGTCAGGTTAAAAACTGCTGTAATGTTTCTATTATTCAATCTCAATCAATACTCTTTGCATCTTCCTTATGGGCTGTCTCAGCAGTCTCTGGCTGGTCTCTGAGGTGCAGGTCCACATCCAGCAGTGTGTCTGTGTGTGTGTCCAGCTCCAGCTCCTCACTGTAGTTCTTCACTGGGACCATGGAGGACAGGGGCATGCCCAGCAGATCACTGGCCTTCACCATCTACACACACACACACACACACACACACACACACACACACACACACACACACACACACACACACACACACACACACACACACACACACACACACACACACAGAATCATCCACAGGCATTTAGGAGATGTTTTTACTTTGGAATAACACACTATACAGCATATATTGTGCATGACAAATGTTTATGTTTATAGGGGGCATTGTTGTAACGGTCTAGTTCAGGGGTGTTCAACCAGTCGATCACCAAGATAGTATTTTATTTCACTTTCCTTTGGCTTTGACAGCCAGTCTGCTGTTGTCGCTAACTACTGCCAAACATTTTAATTAATCAGTACTTGGGAGGTTTAGGGTTATTTTCTGTCAAAAATAATAGAATTCAAACAAAGCAAAACAACAATTTAAATGTGTGTACCATTGTGCAACTTCCTATCAGCAGCTCAGAAAACAATTCTGTGTCTGACCACCAGGTACAATAGAAAAACACTTATGACCCCTCTATCCAGCAACAGCTGTTATGACACATGGACACAAATCCAAACTAACCCATTTCCTGTAGCATTAATCAGGCCTTACCGCTTGCTTCAAAAGTGAACTCTTGTAGACCTGGGAGATGTCAGTGGCTGTTTTAGAACACACTTTATCCACATGAGTCAACAGCGCCACCTGGTGTACACCTGAAGCAAGGTTGGATTGATTTTCAAACTGTGTACAGTATATTATTGTTATTATTTGCTTGTACATGCACACACAAAATAAAAGCTACAAACGTTTTGGATGAATAGTATAGGCCCAGGGCCCATGCTAGCGATTTACCTAAGAGAAAAATAAGTCACCCATACAACAACAATGCACATTTTTTTAGAATAAATAACTATAGTTGAATAAAAAACAGACTACACTATGGAGGTGTTTGAATTATTCTTTTCAAAAGATATGCTGTTGAATATTAACACTAGGCTACAAAGTCATAAATGGCAAGTGTCTTGATAAATGACAAAGTGCTGTTGATTATTAACTAACACTTGAAGACATTAACGTAGGCTACAAAAGTGTAGCTATGCTATATGAGTCACACACTCACCCAGGGCACTGATGTGCTCTCTGAGCTGATGAAAGGTGGATTTCATGGTCTGGGGAAAGGAGGAGATGTCTTGGCCACTGACCACAAAGACCACACAGTGGACTCTATCTGCAAGGGAAGGATCCTTCACATAGCCTGGGGTGTCAGGCACAGCAGGACTGCAGGCACTGAACTAGAGAGAGAGAGAACTTTATTCACATTAAAACAACTTGCTCCAAAACACCAATAGATAGATAGACACTTAGATAACATACAATAGCTACAATAGATACTTCATTATGGAAACAGAATATGGAAAGAAGAGTGTCTAGGCTACCTTGTGTCCCTCTGGAACGTGTCCCTTGATGATGGCCAGCGTGTCGTGAAGCGTGAGGCCGTTAGTCTCCCCCAGACCCACCATGTCAGACAGGATCACTGGCAGACTCTCACCATCTCTCTCTCTGCTGCCATGGAGATGATAGGCCTGCAGCTGAACAGATTGAACAGTTATACATGTGAGTTATATATGAAACCCTTTAGTTTACTTGCCCAGTCAGGAAAGTAATCAAAAGTAATCATATGCTAACCTCCAATCACTCCGCTCAACCAAGGCTCTTCTCATCCATTGTTCCTAACTGGTGGAATAGTCTTCCAAAGACTATTAGAACAACAGGCACTCTATCTACTTTCAAGAAACTCTCGAAGACCCATCTCTTTCAAGAGTATCTCTTGTCCTTGTTCCTTCAACTACCTGGAATGCACTGATCAAGCACTTCTCAACTCTTGCACTTGCTCTCCTATTAGCAAATGACACTCCCAGTAGGCATTTACTTGTATTGTGTTGTAGCTTGATTGTTATCCCTCTTTTGTAAGTCGCTTTGGATAAAAGCGCCTGCTAAATGCATAAATGTAAATGTAAATCTGACAAATCTGTGCTTTTGAAGTGCTCTCACAGGTCATTCTAGAGACTAGACAGATGACCAAAACCACCAGCATCACTATGATCCCCAATAGTCCGTGAGCCAGAGGGGGTTGTCGGTATCACTGGGGGGCAAATTGGCACTATATTTTTCTGAAAGCTATGCATCTCTGGAGTATGTTTTGACATGATAGCAAGTCGGATTTGGCAGCTTTGTTATTTTACAGCCCCTTAAGTAGTTTTCCCATTGAAATGAATGTGAAAATCTGTATTTCCAGGTAATTTCCTGCTTTTTGTACGATATCTCCAGAACCCTTTGACAGATCTCCACAAAACTTGCCACAGATAATCACAATAAATGTTGGATATGATCAGACATGAAATATGCTATATATCACCTTCCTCAACACCTTGTACAAGCCATCATACTGTAGGCCTACATAATAAACCGAGCACAAAAAGTAAGGAAACTTGACTTTAACCCATTATATCTCCCCTTTAGTAATACCAATCTGTAAAGTGATTTACATCATTTTCATCGTTGTTTTCTCACCTTTACAATGAGGTATAGCTTGTAAGCATCAGGCAATCATGGAATGAACAATGCAGCCAAACATGTGAGTAGTGCCAACCAAAAATGTGCCAAAATGGCCTGTTATGCTATTCTGTTGGTATAGCCTTTATTGCTTGGAGCATTGAAGATTGCCCACAGAAATTAGACTTCTTGGTCTGTCTTTGACTTCCACAGTCTCATGGAACTTGGTCCAAAGTTTGTTAATGGTACCAGGACTGACACCAAATGATGCTACCGCTCTATGCTGGGATACCAGCCTCGGTTTGCCATATTGTACAGGCCATCTCAGGTCATCCTAAAGGAACAAATTTGGCATCTTTCCACCAGTGTTGCTGCTTGGAGAAACCACAAACCCACCAAGTTGCAGAACCCATACTCAGGGCACACCAGTGACTGGCACTGACCTGGCAGCACTTGAAGCCCAAAACGAGATGACTGGCAGCAGAACACTAATACTGACCATTTTGGCACATTATTGATTGGCACTACTCACACGTTTGGCTGTGTTGGTCATTCCATGATTGCCCCATGCCTGCATACTATACCTCATTGTAAAGGTAACAAATCAAAGATGAAAATGATAAGGAAAAACATCTTACTGATTGGCATTACTAAAGTGGAGATAACGGGTCAAAGTCAAGTTTCCTTACTTTCTGTGCTCGGTTTCCTTACTTATTGTGCTCGCTTTGGTTAAAGCTAAATCAGTTGTATGTTTTTTTGGCATTCAGACATTTTGGTCTGCAATTTTAAAGGTAACCCTAACCAACCCCCCCAAAATTCTATCCATTCTCCTCTCTACATTCCCATCAAGTGATTCTATGCAGTTGTAACATCATCTTCATACCATAGCAGTAGCTGTAAGTGGCCCAGGTCTATGGATGGAACATTTTCACATGTACCATTAAACGAAAACTAATAACCAGTAACAACCAGTCTAATAGTCAGAATTTTATATTTTCTGAATGCATAGTCTTTAGATGTGATGTAACAGGAGTTGTGTTTTCTCTTCAGACTGCCTATCAAGGAAGCATATAGGAAGAGATTAAAGCTTAAAAATTCAAAAGGGCAGAATTTGGTTGTCTTGTCACGATTTGAGCCTTCAAAATTCCTCCACTCGATTAATTTAACTACTGTCCATCAGAATCCGCAAAGAATATACTTAATAAAATAGATTGACTAAACTAGGTGCTAAGCTTGTTATTCCCTGCTGTATAATTGAAATGTAAGAAAGCCCAACAACAGTCTAAGACTAGGTTAATGCCAGCCATTGGGCACAATTACACTAGACACATCTCATTACTAGTGTATATTGTAAGTGATAAACCACAGGATCACCTTTTCAACCATTTCAGACATAGGGCCCTATATTGATGACGCAATGGCAAATATTCTCAGGCGAAATATTCATCTTATGAATATATTTTCCTATATTCATAGCACAGAAAACTAGCGCAAAGTTCTAAAAGGTTAGACTTACGCCGACCTTGACCTTTAAAATATGACCGTTAACGAAGTTCATTATCAACATGGCACATTGAAGAAAATAAATGTGGAATCTGGAGTGAGGAAGTCAGGAGAAATAGCAGATACAGCTCAATAGAACAATACGGTTGAACAATAATTTGTGTTAGACCCCATGCAATCTTGACCTTTGACCTTGTAACAAGGATCACCTATTGAGATAAGTTACCCCTGATGGGGATTTTCTGTTTTAGGGTTGTAGAAAGTTCTTCAATGTGTTGAAATGGTGTACAAACAATTTGTTGTAGCTATATTTAAAGAATGACCTCAATTGACCTTGACCTTTGACCTCATCACCTTGAATGTTTGACCATCCTATTATGCCTTAGTGGTGATGAAATCTACCAAGTTTGGTAAAGATCCCTCAAAGTATTGAGGAGATATTGCACAAACACTATGGAGGGGATTGGAATTTCAATGTATTTCAATGGGAGAAGCACTAGGACATAAGGGGCTGTAAAATCACAAAGCTGCCAAATCCAACTTGCTATCATGTCAAAATATACTCCAGAGATACATAGCTTTCAAAAAATTATAGTGACAATTTGCCCCCCCAGTGATACCGACAACCCCATTTTTGGCCCCTTGGCTCATGGACTACAAGGAGTAGATGATCCTCAAGTAGTTAGGAGTAGTTAGTCCCCCTCCCCACCCACCTCCTTTACCTGTTTGGTGAAGCTGGTTGTTGGGCTGAGGGATGTTCCCACCATGGCCCGGTTCATGATGCGTCCATAGAACACAGACTGGACTGAGCTGATGAAACTGGACTTGCCCGCTCCAACCGGGCCAATGAGCAGAACTCTGGCAGCAGGTACTGAGTCACAGGCCGGCTTATAGGAGCGGATGGACTCCATAAGAGCCTTATTGTTCCTAAATTATGTACAGCAAACAGCCTAAGTGTGCTTTCAGTATGTTACTTGCATACAGTGTATTAGCCCACTGTAAAGTAAAGAGCTCTATAACAACAGCAGGCCCCAGTAATAATCAGAATTATTTTAGAAATAATAATATTATTTTACTGTACTATGCCAGTTTATTTGAGCTATATTACAAATCAACCCTTTATCTCCTTCAGAAGAAACAGATTTTGAGTAATATGAGAAACAGAAAAGTGGCATGTTCTACCATAGCCAACTGCTGGCAAACAGAGCAAGAGTGTGTGAGACAGACAGTGTGTTATCCACTTACTCTTCAGTCCAATCCATGTGCCTCCATGGGGAGTCCAGCAGACCTAATATGGGCCAGACAACTAGACAGAGGAGATGAGTGACAAATACATCTCTTTCTAAGTCCTTCCGAGCAGCACAAAATACGGATGGAGTTTTTGGTCTTTTGTAAAGAAGTTGCAATGGACTCAAGTTCAAACTGATCAGGAGAGCTAATTTGCTCATGCAGGTAGCCACTCTGTGTTCATGGAGGATTTATCATGGAATTATTTTACTTTTTCTAACACGTTTCATTGGCATTATATTTACAGACTATACTACTACTGGGGCCACTGTTTTTTTCCCCTGCTGTGTTTCTGGACCTTACAGACTGTGATAAATTAGAAATTTGACTTTGCTTAGTCAGTCACTAAATTAGATTTAGTTAAATGTAATATGGTATGTTGCACTTTGCTCATATAAGTGAAATTAGGCTCAAGTGTGTGAAATAGACTACTATTGCACTATTCCCCCCAGTCATGTTTGGGTTGCTCTCACCATTCTGGCTTGCATCATGAGTTGGAGTGAGTTTTGCTGCTGTTCCTCCCTCTGTTCTCCTCAGTCTGCTGGGTTTAGACTCCAGTGTGGAGAACAGATTTGGACGGGCTTGGAGTCCGTCAGTGCTGGAGGAGGCCGATGTGTCAGACACAGAGGAGGCAGCGGCTGGAGAGGCGGTTTTCTCTCCTAAAGCTGTTCCACCAAAGTTGAACCCAGACGCCATGTCCTTCTCTCCTTTGGTCTTCTTTTTCATCCAACCACTTGAGACATGAGAGCCTTGCTTTATAGCTCACTGAATGCTTTAATACACAGCTTTTACCCTCTCTGACTGCACTTGTGAAAGCACAAGGTGGTGTATCAAAAGCATGTTATAAATACAGTTATTTGTTACCTCTGCTATACTATGGTGTGGAATGACAATGCTATTATGTACTGTACACGTAGACATATAACATGTATGAGATTAAAGACCGTGTTACTCTTTGTTTTAAAAAACATGAAACTGTTTGGTAAGGCTTAAGATCACAGCCAGTGAAGTACTGTGTAAGGAGGAGATAAGAACAACATAACAGCAAGTATCAAATGATAGAGTTAGGATGCTGGAATAACGCTACTGGATGTATCAGAAATCATGGGAATATGGTGATTGGTCATACATAGCCCGACAGAATTTCATGCAGCAACAGGAAGTATGGGAAGTATTAGTCATAACCATGGACAATTTTTGATCCACCACTGGACAACTGACTGACTGTATGGGTTTACTGGACCCTTGGCAGTTGGGTTGAGCCCATGGGACATAGTTCTGCCCACGGTTTCTTCCTAAAAAAAAAAAACGTACTAAATTTTTTTTTACTGCAAATAGAAGGGAGTTTTTCCTTGCCCCAGTTTCTCATGGGTGTTCCTCGTACTGTCTGTAAAACGACACACACACACACTGTTTCTCATGGGTGTTCCTCGTACTGTCTGTAAAACGACACACACACACACACACACACACTGTTACACATGGGTGTTCCTCGTACTGTCTGTGTGGCGCCGTGAGTGAGTGTATTGTATTTGACACTCGATAAATAAAATTGTCTCCTGACATTGACATAAAAGTGTATCCTATCTAATGATAGGGCTGCTCATTGATTTATCTAAAATGCGTGGCATAGTTGGTGTGCAAGAAGCACAATAGGCTATCTATTAGACGGGTCAAATGAATGTCTGCATTGTAGTAAGGTGATGTTGGACAGATTAAACAGATAACTTCCATTTAATTTGTGTTATTCTAATATACACTTAAGCAGTAAGTAGACTTGTAGTCAAGACCGCTTAGACCAAGACCAAGACAATACCAAGACCAGAGGCTAACGAGACCAAGACAAGACCAAGACCAGAGGCTAACGAGACCGAGACGAGACCAAGACAAATTGAGGCCGAGGCCAAGACCGAGACCAAGACCAGAAAAAAAAGTAGACTATGCTATATTGGAAGTTATAAAAACAACCTTGGTTAACATTCGACCCATATTAAAGAGTATTATTTCAACTACTGGCAACAATGGAATAGGGATAGTGGCAATGTGGGCAGGAAATACAAACTGTTTTGATATCTTTTTTGATAGCTGTTGAACCAATTATTAAAAAAATTATCCTGCTTTTACCAGCACAAACCGCCTACTGAACTCATGGTGACAAAATGAGTGTTAGGCCTACTCTATAGCAATATTAGGCTAATTCTACTTTTTATTTTGTATTTCCTTTAGTTTTAGATGTAACGCAACATGCAGTGTGCCAACAGTAATTAAAAATAAGAAATAGTTCCATACAATGGGCAAGACATGGCACTATGCGGCCTTCAAAACACAAAAATAAAAACTGACTTATACAGTTTAAATTTGTAGGCTACTTTTAAAGGTGCCATGCCACACCACTACAGGGTATTTAAATTGTTCTTTGAGGTCTACAAATAGGGTATGTGACTTCACTTGGACTGAGAACGGTCCAAGGAGACCGTAATGAGATCGTTTGTAGCCTGTAGGAATAGCCTTCGAAAATTTCATGCGGTTCTTCCGGTTTTTTTGCCACTGTTACAATGGGCTGCGCTCTGATTCGCTGCTGAAGCTCGACGTTGTAAAGCACATGGACGAATATTTACATTAGTTTTACTTGCGAATTGCGAGGTACGGAAAAAAAAACTTGGAATATTATCATGAAACCGAGAAAGAGGATATCTGCACCAACCTAGCTTGCAGATTGTAAACGGCCACTTTGCAAAGGTAAGCTTAGGCTACTACATAGTCAGGATGTCACAGTAGCCAACATAATCAGATACTTATTGCAAGAGTAGCCGACTGTTAGCCTACATCCACAGTCAGATTACACTTACCAAGACTGTTGAATTCGCCAAGTTGACAAGTTGCCTGTTACCATTTCATGGATATTCCTTCTTTTTCGCGAGTATTTCAAGGGGCGGGCTTTAGTCAAATACAGGAGAGCATGGATTGGGCGATAATTCTCCTCAGTCAGCCAATGGCTGTAACTTGTCTATACTACGTAGCACTGACCATGGATTCAAACTGACCTAATTTCTTTGCATATTTCTTTTAATAGGCTATTGCCTATAGCGAAGACAGTATTACATTTTCACATGCACTGTGTAACTTGAGGTCATATAGAACTATTCTATACCAAAAGCAACAGGTAAAAACGGCTTTGTGTGGCGGGGCACCTTTAAAGTAGGCTAGGTTGAGCACAAGATTAAGCTCTATAGCCTACTTTTCTGAGATGCATTCCATACATATCTGCCCATAACTATTTATTTTGATTTCTGAAAGTTGGCAACCCAACCAGGCCTACCAGCATACTCTGTCTATACCAAAGATTATATACTAGCCTACTTCTAATTAATTTAACATGGCCTGAGTTAATTTTGAGAACATAGAATACAAGGATACGGTTTTAGCAGACGCTAGCCTACTTTGAGAGATGACTGGGCTGGTGTTCCAACGTTTTGGGCAGCCTGCACTTTTACTGCTTGACGATTCTCATCACTACATGCAGTGACCGAGTTATGCAAAAGTAATGCAAAACGGATTGCGGATTGTCAGCGGTATACATTCGCTATTACATCAAGTGGAATGGATTCTTTCGGAATGCAATAGAGATAACTTTGAAAATATATCAACAGCGTTCATTTATTTATCGCCCGATAAGAGTCACTCGCAGGAGATTTGACATCATTCACAAGCATCCATGAACCACTAAATACAGAAGTTTTTAGGATGTCTGTGTCTCGATAGCCTATACTAAATTTACCAAAATGAAAGATGAAAGATTTCATTCCCATAAATACATGAGATCACGTTAACTAGCTAGACATCTTGCTCAGCCATCATAACGCATGCCAATGCATACACGAACATTCCAGAATTAATTTGCCTGCATTTTGCGAGTGGAAAGTGAACTTGTCGGAGAGTAATTTAGACCTGCATGTAACTGGATGTGCTCGGCGCTCTCTGTCACTGAGAGACCGAGCCATAAATGCATTGATAACCTTGCTCAGCTGCAGTAAGGGGCGTCTTTTACGTGCAATCACTTTCGTTTTGGTGCGTCTCATTGTTTAGGCTCAGTCATATAAATCGGCAACTCAATATCATTAAAACATATAGCCTATTGCATTTATTTATCTTGTCTTGGTCTTGGTCTTGCAAGACCCCAAGACAAGACCAAGGGATCCGAGACCAAGACAAGACCAAGACAATACACTGTCAAGACCAAGACGAGACCGAGACCACGCAAAATTGGTCTCGAGACATACAACTCTAGCAGTAAGTACAATAAGTAACTTATGCTTTGATTCTTTGTGTCGTTCTTACCCTCTCCTTCCCCAGTACTTCACAGGCTGTAATCTAAAGCATAACCAAACTCTTTATTTCATATTGCAACAACAAAGACAGCATAGACAAAGGGTTTGTCATGCAGCAAGCAGCTGTTGACTGGACATACAGTACGGTACTCACCTCACAATCCAAGCTGCATGTCAGAATCTGGTGAAACTGTTGAGCTGGAAAAGTGAAAGTATAAGGCGACCATGTGGAGAAAGTGAAACCTAAGCAGGTACTTTATGGCTGCTGTATTAGGGGGCAGATCTCTTTCAGTCTCAGCCAGGAAACTGTGGTTCCCCCACATGCTCTTATGCTTTTAGCTTCAGTTCAAAGGCCACATTATTCAGCAGGCCGAATTGGGAATTGTTTTGATATTTTGAACCATACGCGAAAACAATTAACTCTGTTGTGTATGAGAGTGCCAATGTGGGTGTGTGTGCATGAGAGACAGAGGTTTAATAAATCAGACCCTTTATTTTACTGGAAAATTCTCTCCCACAGTTTTGCATGGTGTTACAGCATCTGCCAATTGAAAATAAAAGGCGTGAATGAAACTGGAATGAAGTGTGTTTTTGTGTGTCCATCTCCTCAGAGTAGTTCTTCAGAGTTTACATTTGAAATAAATCAGATTACAGCAACATACTTTGCATTTAGCCTACTGAATGCTCTTAATTATAATGTATTTACTTATAAAATGATTGTAATACTAGTTAAAATAGTACTAGACAGTCTTGAGAGATATTTCATACAGGCTAACTCTACAAAACAGGCCAACTATGACTACCTTCATGAGGACAAAGATCATAAACCCCTGCTGTAGGGCAGTTGGATGAGGGTTCACATGCACATGCAAGTCTGTCTGTCAGTATGTTGTGGTGGCAAATGTGCAGGATGTGTGTATGATGTGTGTATGCAGCTAGTTTATGATGAGAGGCATACAAGAATCAGAAGACATCAAGTGCCATGAAAAATCCAGGCATTCTGATGGGAAAAACTACTAGATTGACAGATGAGCAGACAAGCATGCATTGTCAGTTTAGTGAATGGATTGATAACATCTCTACACAACATGCATTCAGTAGATAATAATTTAAAATCTACAAAACCAGATGCTGAGATTTTCTTTTTGCATGATCACTACTGGAGTTACCATTAGTATTTTTATGACATTTTAAATGGTATCACTGGTATCCTTAACCATCAAAACATGGTTATACATATTGATTTGTCATTAGTGCCATTTTTGGTCATAGAGATATGATCCAAGTTACATATTGTAATTATGGTAGAAAGCAAATGGAAATGGAGCTTCCCTGGCCAACAGGGTCACAAGATTTGACCACAGACCGATGGCACAAACTTACACATTCACTATTTCACCTCAGAGGCGCTAGAGTCGAAACAGATAACAAAGTAAAGATACAACCACTACAAGGATCTTAAAATAAGGTTAGTTTAGTTAAAATAGTTGCATTATTCTTCCATAAATTTAGTGTAGATAAATTGTCTATGGATAATCTGTTACAGGTTTTTCAAATGAGTGATGTGTGCCTTATTCCTTGATTTCCACTTCATGAGGATTGTTTACTTGACGATAGTTATTGCTACTAGCAGCATTTTATTGCATGAGGTGCTTATATATTGCGAAAATACCGCCAAGCATGTGGGAAGGGATAGCTGGGACGTGATAGCCAATGATGGAAGACGGTGATTCCTCCATCCAACCAGTTGATTGGAGTGCAATGTCAGACAGAATGAATGTACGAACAGTATGTGCCTGGGTTATTTTGCATGCAGTGACAACATACATCGGAACTGAACCCCATTTTAGACCATTTCTGTGCAGAGAAGTGAAATCGGTTAAGAACCTTATATTAGTTGTAGATTACTATTTTTTGTCATAAGGTAGATGCTTTGACAGATTTGGGACCAAGAGTAATGGTCTGGTTCCCATTTGTGATATGTTACAGACAGGGCTGTATGTGCGTTGATCTCTTCCAGTTTTGTTATTCTGCTTCCTGTTCTTTTTCTTTCTTTTTTGAATGCTGAAAATGAAATAATCTTTCTTCTGCACTGCCTTTCCTGTTACCCACAGAGAGGTAGGGGATGATCCAGGGGAATTGTTCATTTTTAAAAAGCATGCCCACTCTCTCTAGCCAGGTGAACACCACGTAGTGGCTCCACTCAATAAGGATGAGAGTGGTGGACTGAGGAGAAAAAGGAGTAGTGTTTGGGTGGGTAGTCTGGGTGCTGAAGCCACCAACCATTGACAAGGCCAGAATCGTTCATGAACTGTTTTTTTGTGAATTGCTAGATTTATTTGTCTATTGTGGGGTCTAAAACTGTAACTGTAAAAACAGTCAGATCTAATCTTACATCATCAACATCAACTTTGGGACATGAACAATGAAGCTGAAGATAAAACATTTTTATTTGAATTAAATTTTAAAACAATTGCTGTACAAAAAATTAACACTCCTTCTTTAATAGACAACATCAGTAATGAAATATACCATCACATGGCATATCACATACTGTAGTAAGATATTTAGAAATGACAAATGTAGTTAAAAAAATTATTTCAGATAAGGTGGAAAATGGTATTGGTGAGGGTTAAGGGGGGTTAATGCACAGTAGTGCTGTTGCAGGTGCCGTTGAGGGCTCAAAATACCATTGAGCGATAAATTATTGATAATTGATTATCAATTAATCATGTTCATGTAGGCGTATTTTCACACACCAATGAACAGACAGATCTGCACACACAGAAGTCATGATTGGCACAGTATTGAGACTGATTACTCTGCTGAACATTTGAGTGTATCTGTATGTGTATATGATAATGAGTGCGGATCTGTTAGCTATCAATATTACAGTAAATCATAACATGCTACAGATTATACAGACTAGGCTACTGATACAGTAAATGCCAAAAGAAATGGTCTAAGAAAACTGTAACATAATTAAAATTATATTCAGGTGTCCTCTTTGACATGGGACAGAATCTTACAGATTTAATGTGACCCATCCAGTGTTGTACAAAGGACCCAGAAGTCCCCAATCACAAAGAAAGCATTTTCTCTAAATGGGTCAGAGAGAAAAAGAGAGAGGCTCAAAATAGCCCTGCACTTTGTTTATCGTATAAGGATAGTTCCAACATTTAAAACCAAGCAGTGAGAACTTTGTGAAAACCCTAGCTGGGTGCCCCCATTAGTGCACAATCCGCTGTTTATAAATTGGCTGTTTATAAATACGAAGAACTGAAATCCTCCAATTCAATATCATTTTGGTTCTGATAAGGTTTTGTGTAAACATCCGATGAATATCCCAAACTTGCCAGTGCATGTGTTTTTGTAATGTGCGTCCAGGCCTTTGGAATGTCTGCAGGTTCTGTTGCATAATGTTCTGCAATTTCTTTGTTGAACTTCACCAGTACATATTTCCAGTAGTCTGTAACCTCTTTGCCATCTTTTTCTATCTTCCAGTTAGGGTAGAACTCTCTGTATTTTTTAACAGGCTGAAATTCCCCATTTGTTTTAGGACTCTGGAACATAACCTTAGTCATGACAAGATTGGTACAAGTCTTTGTTGTCAACTGACTGCCATCCCAATGACTGCCATCCCAATGGCAATTTCCAAACCTCAGAGGTCGATGCATGCTGGAAAAATGTTCTGAGTGCTCTTTCCCTCCCGCTTCACATGGTGTACCACAGAAGGGACACTGCTCCCCACATCCAATTACTCTTTTGAACAGCACCTCATGTGGCTTAAAGGGCAGGAGGTCAATGTTAAATTCATCACTTTGGCTGTCATAGCTACGACCCAACGACTTTTCCATTTCTTTAACAGATTCTTCAAGACAGATGGAAAACTGCTTAGTGTCTGTAGGCAGAATGAGAAAGCTATTCACATTTTCTGAAAAGATAAGATGAGTTTTTAACCCTTTACAAATATTTTGTACAAATTCCTTCAAACTGGTCTGCTCATCAGCCTTCTCATTGTGGAGAACTTCTGTTATTTTCTTGACTATTTCAGACAAATGTCTTTTTTGTAGCTCAGCAAGCTTGCCATGTTTTGACAACCTTTCATTAATTTCCTTCTTTATCCACATTTTCACAAAATATGCATGTATTCCAATGTAGCCTTTGTAGTTGAAATATTTCCCTTCTAGAAGCATATATTGTAAAAGGGCAAATTGAAAGTGTCTTACTGTTTTGTATTCATTTCTTTGAATCATTGCTTCTAAAATATCCAAGCCAAGCAATTTGTCCACATAGTCCTGAACGGCTGGTTTCAAAAATTCCTCTGTGAATTCTTTTGCCTTTTTTTGTTCTCTTTTGAGAAACAAGTCGCTGAACTCTTCCTTAAATTTACTCTTTGAAAGTTCAAGCTCTCTTTTAGGATTTATGTTCTCTATGAAGCGATTATGCATCTCCTGGAACTTCTTGACAGCACGACTGCAGACATGCAACTTCAAAGCCACTTCACAATGTTCCCCCAGGGCGTGTACCATGGTTTCCTTATTTATCATGCCAAGTAGCTTTTTAATATGTGACTCATGAAAATCCCTTTGGCCATGCACAACCTCTGACACAGCGGTTTCACATTTCAAAATGATTTCTTCGCAAATTCCCTGACACTGATCCCAGTGAAAGGATTGTGCACGTTTACAAAACCATTTATCCTTCACATTGAGTTCCTTAATGGCATAATGGTCCAAGTCCTTATTGAGTTTTTTTTTCAAGTGACCAGCTTTTGTCACAAAATCTGACTTCAACAAACTTAAAATTTCTTTGGCTATAACTTTTTTTCCTGGTTTGTGGAGAGGCAACTTAAACAGGATACCCTTCCATATTTTCTCAAATTCCAGATCAAGCCACTCATCTGTGATATTTTCAAGATTTTTCTTTGGACAGTTTTTCAACAGCTCCAAAACTTCTCTCTCAATTGTCTCTGTTGGTGTGTTCTTGATTTTATTAGCTTCTTCCATGTCTTGCCTGACATCAACGGCCATCTGCAGAGAACTTTGTACGAAACTCTCTGTCTCTTTTCTCAAACATTTGGCATTGTTCTTAAAGTCCTCTTTGTGCTTTTCAACCAAAATTACATGGGTGTCTTTTTTTGAGAAGTATGCCTCTATCTGGTTCAACAGTGTTTCTTCTTCCTTATTCAACAGCTTGGATGCATTTAATAACATCTTTTTATGTTTTTTTCTCAAACTATCTATGAGAACGTTCTTGCTATCTGGCGCTTCAAAATTGCAAATGTGTGTTTCTTTCTCCAGAAGCCAGGCATAAACCTTCTTCTGAAATGACCATTCCCAACTGTTATATTCAGAACATAAACGGTTGTATGCCTCCGCTACCAAACTGTTCTTGAAATGAAAGATGAAGTCCTCACCCTTCACAGCGTCCCACAAACTTTGGGTCCATCTAAGGAACTCTGATGCGTCATGTCTATCAGTTGTATTGCTTTGTAAATCGCCAATCAATCTCTTCTTGAGTTTAAACACAGCTTCACCATAGTCATTATTCACTGTTGCCATTGGGGGAGTTCCATGCCAAAGTCCAGGGATGTAGTAATGGTCTTTACCAGGATCATATTCCATTACATCAGTAATGTTTGTGTTTAATTCTAATCTTTCCATTGCAGCCATTTCATTTAACTGCTCCCCAGCTTCTTCCTGCCTTCCATATTGTTAATATGAGCAGACAAGTCTGACACATTCTGATGCACAAACACACATCTGGGCTTCTTTTTAATAGTCAGGGGGCCAAAACTGATATTGTAACTTGTGCGGACACCTCAGGGTAAAAGCTGACAACATACATAGTATTAATATTTGACCCCTTAACATGAAATCTAGCCAGGTTGTCAGCCTGGAAAATGATTTTTTCTCCATTTTATGGCTGTATTCTTAAAAGTGACAAAATCGGATTTTAACTCTTAATTGCTTCCTTAATAGGCCTAGCCTACTTGCAATATTATCCAATTGATGTTCAAACCAGACCTTTACAAAAATGTATTTCAGTCTACCAAAGGAGTACTGCACCACTTTGGTCAGCCCGGTTATGTTATGAAGCCTGAATCAATGGGTAGAGTTAAGGTTATTGCAACAGGTGTTTTCATAGAATAGAACACCAATGTTCTTCTATTGGCTTCAAACAAAAAACTAAAATTCTAACACCAAAGTCTGATGGGTTGGACCTGGCATTGCCTGTTATACTTTTTGTTTGTATTTGTTTTCTGTTAATTTTGACCCTAAGAACCAATAATTGGAGGGTCTGGTCTGCCAGAAATGTCACCAAAAAAAGTGTATGCATTTTTAGTGTAATTAGTGTGTAGTATCAGATCACTGCATACTGAACTGGGTCTTGCTGATTTTATTGTCTTAGGTGAACAATGCGTTTTGTGTGTCGCTTCATCAGGTTCACTCATTCATACACTTGCCACCAACAGGTGATATAGGTGATTTGTGATGATCACATGACCTCACCCATGTAAGACACCATACAATTACCAAATCAATTAAAACTCCAGACACACATCCATTCTAATACACAATCCATATCTCCAGATTTAGGCTCCTATGCCAATATGTTTACATGCAATGTACAACTCCAGTGTAAAAATTAGAATCAAAGTTCATTACTAGCCCTATACAATATCCAGAAATGGCACCAGTATCTTGAATAAACATCTGTTTCAATAATGCATCTACACATATTCTAGTACATCAATACATACTGTAAATACCAAAGTTAGTTCACATTTCATCATTTGCATTTTTTGACACTGGAGTTGTATATATGTATACATATTGGCATAGGAGCCTAAATCTGAAGATATGGTTTTTGTATTAGATTGGATGTGTGTCTGGAGTTATAACTGAATTGTTAATTGGATAGTGTTTTGCATTAATCACCTATATCACCTGTTAGTGGCAAGACCAAGTGTATGAATGAGTAAACCTGATGAAGCGACACACGTGAAACGTGTTGTTCACCTGAGAAAATATAATCAGCAAAACCCAGTACTGTGTGCGGTGATCTGATTCTTTTTGGATATTCCAATATGATATCAATTTTACACAAATAACAGCCATATGTCATGCTTTTCACCAAACTGTATGTTTATATGCCAGTAATCTACAGAAAAGTTAATAAAACTGCAATCAACAGGCTCAGAGCCTCAATGGAATTATAGGCTACTCTGAAATGTCCGAATGATACTGGATATTTTAAATAGTCGGCCGCACAGAAAATCCATATAGAACTGCTCTCTCTCCTGCACTGTTCACCTTGAACACCACAAATATCAAGTACAACTCGAATCATGCCATATGCAGACATTCTTTGATGATACTCCAATTATTGGGTGTCTCAAAGATGGACAGGAAGAGGGAGTACAGGAGCCTTGTGGAAGACTTTGTGGGATTGTGAAGGACTAACCAGCTCTCGTCTCAGGGCCTGTGCTGTCCAATTGGTACCAAGTTTGACGCAAAGCTTGAACAGATCACCGGATCTGTGTAAAGTCCCCTATTGCTATAAAAGCACCATCATTATCCAGAAAAACCCTCCATCATGGGATTGAATGATTACTGACCTGTGTCCTAAGTCCAATGAATGTCTAGTAATACCAAATCTAAAGTCAACAGTTGGATCCCCTATAGTTTGCCAACAGGAAAGTGGGAGTGCATAATGCAGTGAACATGGCTGCATTTCAATCTACAACACATTGAGCAGACGTGCCTATGCTACCATGTCGTTTGTGGAGTTACCATACCTAAAATCCTTACCATCTGCTCATAGTATCTCCTGTCATCTGTCAGTGGATCTCCATTCTCCATCTTCCTGACTGACATGAGTCAACATACAGTAAGCAGCTGGGAGATATCATATCTGGAACCATGACAACCAGCACTATGTGTCTTTGCCCTAGCTGTTCACCCTCTACACAAATACCTCTAAAGACCCAGCTGTCAAACTCCCACAATGTGCAGACCATATCAACATCATTGGGGTCATCCAGGATAGTGATGAGTGTATCGCCATGTTGATGGATGATAAGTGATTTGATGCCGGCAATACAGCCTAGAACTCAACATTCTAGCAGTGTACCTCTGGCATGAACCATGAACTTGCGATTAAACAGTGGACTCTCAAGTTTCTGGGATCCATCATTTTCCACATACTGAAGTGGGAGAATGGCTTCAACAGTAATTCTCAAAAAGGCCTATTAGAGTAGCCTGGCACGCCCTCCCAGTGACGTAACACCTTCGGCGTTGCTGTCGCTGGTCTGGCCAGCTGCTGATCGGGCAGGACTTCTGAATTCCCCAAAACGGGGGAACTGCTTTGAGCAGCTCCAACGGCTCTCAGTCTTGTTCAAGCAATTCCCTTTGCGTCACATACGTCAGAGGAAAGAGTGGTGTGATAGGTTTTGCTTCGGCACTGCATTTTCTAACATCGACCAGTAGCAAACCGAGGCATTTGAGGGAGGCGGGTCAACCATGCGCTTTGAGAAATTTTGTTATACGGGCTCTTGGTCTGACCAAAGTCTATTAGAGCTTTGAAAGTCGATGGCAATCAGGCTACTATTAGAGGTACTTTCTACAAAACTTCTACAACTTCCAGATTACTAGCACGTTAGTCTGGCTCCTTAACTACTGTGCTAGCACTGGCCCACATGGCTTACCACATCAGAGATACAGGAAAGTCATTGGCGCTCCTACTAAGGATTGTCTATCTTTTTATTATTATTAATTACTCTAGATGCTAATGTGTGTTATCTTCCCCAACCATGTTAAATATCCAGTATGTCTTGGAATTTTCAGAGTGGTCTAGAATTCCATTGAGGTTCAGAGCTTGTTCATTGCTAACTTGTTGTGAAATCATCACAGATTCTGGTTGGATTTTTAGGATTATTTATGTGCAATGAGTATACTATTTAGTGAAAAGAATGACATTGACTACTGTAAATCATTTTTCGCATTTTCCTGATAAAAATAAAGGGTGTTTGGTCATTTTAATGTCTGCACCCTTTATTATTTATATTATTGATATTTCTAGCAGAGCAGACCCTCCAATTATTGGTTCTTAGGATCAAAGTTAACAGAAAAAAGAAAATAAAAAGTATAAGACCATGTCAAGTTCGACACATTTTCTTGAGCTTTCCAGACTATGGCTCCCTGACAAGATAGGGAAAAATTCTAACCCCACCAGCTGTATTGTTTGAGTTTATTGAACATTTTCTCAAAACCCTCATATGTTATAAATATCTGCCATATGACCAAACAGTTATTTTATTTCTAAAATAGTTATTAACTGTAAAGACCTGAGAATTGTGATAGGCCTATGTCAAATAAATACAATTGGTTTTACAGTCTGGTAGTTGAATTAAATTGGAACCAATGGGTATAAATTTAGATTTCCGCCTGCACATTAAAGTGCTAAAACCTGTGCAGTGTTGCCTGGTCTCACACTACAAAATTCAAACTTGGCATGACTCTGTCCCCTAGATAGGGGTAGTGATTGATGGAGGTTTTAAGCTACAATCTTATGTTTCCAAGCTGCTATTCACTTTAAAATGTGGTTCCCTTTAGGCGGAGATTGATTTTTACATGTTCTAGCTCTGTCTTCTCCAACAATGTAATATATATTTTCATTATGACACATTTACAGGCATCCCATAAGTGTAAGCTTTCATTTGACACCAAGTTTATGTATGTGGCCCTTGTGGTTGTGGAGATATTCAACATTTACTGTATGTATGTCGTGTTGAACAAAAAAACTGAAAATTGGCATAAAATTGCTTCCAAAAGTCATAAAAATAATTTTTCAGCCTGACAACCACCCTAGTATTTCACCTATGGGTGCCTTCTAACTAAAAAAATAGGTTGTCATCTTTTACCCCAACATGTCCACAAAAGTCTTAACGGAAGCACTTTTCAGAATTGGCCCCCTGACTATAACCTCCTTCATCCTGAGAAGGGCATGGTCCACAATCTGGAGAATATCCCTCATCTCCATGGAGTTCTCCATTGCCAAATTGACAATAGTAATGTCACTGAGTCCAACAACCAGTGTGGCAAGTTCATTATCGTGTTCATAGTTTACATCTGATGCTGCCAGCTCAGGTGATTTTAAGCCCTCTGTGTCGATGACCATAATGAAGTCACACTTGAGTTCAGATTTGAAATCTTCAGAGACTTTAATCAGCAGCATGAAGGCTCCTCTGGTGCATCTTCCACTGCTGACTGCAAACTGCACTCCAAACATGGTGTTGAGAAGGGTGGACTTTCCAGTGCCTTGCACTCCAAGCACAGAAAACACTAGGATCTTACTCTTGGTCTTAACCTTCTTATGTAGCTCAGTCAGGACCACTGATATCCATTTCATTGGGATGCTTGATGTGTCTCCATCAACCAGCTCAACTGGCAACCCATCCAGCAGTATCTGAGCACACAGAGAAGGTAGGCCTTGCACACGTATCCAGATTGGGTCGTTGTGTGGACGAGAGCCAGAGCACTCATAAAGCTGGCCCAGCTCACGAAAGAAATGCTCAGGACCTAATGACCTTTGTAGCATTTGATCATTTGACATTGTAGTTTTGTTCATATTTCTTCCTATGCTTTCACACCATTTGTCCTGGTCTCTCTGTGTGGCCTGGTTTTGTCTATGGAGGTTGTCCAGCTGAATCTTCAGCCACTTCAGGAAATAGAGGCATTCTGTATGTGACTTTGTAATACCTGTGATAAAGTTAGATGTAGCTGGTGAAATTCCTTTCTTGTGTTGCACAGCCTTCTGTTCATTTTTGTCCTTCCATAGTGTGCTCTTATAATGCTCTATGTCTTTACCAGCTTTTTTCATTCTGCAAATCTCTTTCTCTGACTCACTGATCTTCCTCCATGGTTCTCCATGTAAAGGCAACTGCTCCATTTTGAATTTCTCAATGTCCGTAATGTCTTTAGTGATTTGAGTAGCATTTTCTCTGGCATTCTTACATTCCTTGTGGTCTTCATCATTGTGGAATCCAACAGTATTTGCAATAGTAGCCATATCTTCTATTTTCACTGTTGCAGAGTTTTTCTCAATTACATCAGTCAAACTGGACCGTAACATATCTATGAATTTTGTATCTTGTTGCTTTGCCTTGACTATTACATCTTTGTAGGTATCTCTTAGTGACTCCATGTTGATGTTTTGAGTGCTGGTAACTAGGTACAACTCTGCTTTTCTCTCACTGTCGTTGAGAAAACTGAGGTCTCCCTTTAGGTCATCACTGAAGATGAAAACTGCTGCTGAAGTCTGACACAGGAAGGATATCTGGGTCTGAAATAACCTGCCCTCTCCTCTCAGATTGGCCATGGCCACTGGCTCAGTGAATATGTCGATGTCTGGGTTCCCACAGGGCAGATACCAGCTGACTTCAACCAGACCATCTGAGATTCTCCTGGGAATATTTCCACACTCCATGTCACGGTGGATAAATGTGTCATTGTGCTGATGAGGATTACTGAGCAATTTGTTCAGAATCTTAGATTTGGGCAAACTGCTCTTTCCTAGTCTAACAAAAGACACCATGGGGATCTCCATCTCTACAATCCTGCCCTCTACAAATGTCTTCTCCCCTGCTGAAGAATGAGGTCTGTATGTTTTAACTATGTCTCTCATGGCCCACAGCATCAGAGTGCTCTGCTGTGTGTCACAGTTTGGCAGCAGCAAAGGAACTGCAAACTGACACATGGCCATTTTGGAGAAAATCTCCTGCTGAAGGAAAGGATCTGAGCAAAGCAAAACTGCAGTGATAAGATCAAGAGGATTTAACTTGCCTAATGCATTGCTGTCATCAATACAACATACATTTCTTGCACGTAAATCACACATCATTAGTCTCCTTAAGAAAACCAATGGTAGTTGTTTAAGACTATGTGCTTCTCTGTCATGCAACAGGTCACCAGTTATCTCCAGGACTGAGCTAAATGTGATCTTCTCGTCAATCTTCAGGTCTAGAGCTTGAAGCAGATCCACAAGGCTGAACCCTGATTATAAAGAATAAAATACAATATTAGTTCAGTGCATTGATAGCGCCAACTCCAACAAGCGTCAACAAACAATTACATTTTAGTATTTAGCAGACACTTTTATCCAAAGCAACTGAAATTTGTTAATCATCAATTAATGTACTTCAGGTCCTGTCACCCCAAGAGCAACCAGCCCCGCTAGCCAGTTTCCTTAATATTGTCACTATTTCTTAACTGACAGTATGTTTCCTGAAGACAACAGGAAGTGCCAGCTTTTATTTACTTTGATCTTGAAATTATTGAACACCCTCAATCATAGGTGTGAGAGTTTGGGATTTTAGACATTAACCTATGTTATAACATTGTATTCCTTATTATTTCATTAGCTTAGTTAATTTGGTTATGTCTCTGTATATTGCAGGCCAGACAGGTAAATTGATTAGAGCCATTTGCTTAACAGGTAAACATCCCCTGTCCCCCTCCCCTAACGTCTCTCAGGTGATAATTGGTCTCCGGAGCCATCTTGCTCATGGTGACCATTTGGTCCTGCCGGAAACTATTAGCATGAATGGCGGGAAGCATGAGACAAATTTGTGTATTCCAGTATTGCTTAAAAGTTAAACTAAACTGTAAGAGTGTCAGTTGCATGGTGAACCTCTACGAGTGAGCGACACTAGTGACTCCCTTGTTTGGCCAGGCATTGTAAAGCTGAATAAACCTGCATTTTGGTGAATCCTGAGCTGACTGAGTTTTGCGTATCTGATCGTAAGACCAAAAAATACCATCAGGTGTGAGGTAAGCAAAAGTTTCTCTTAGCTGCAGAACTCGTTATGTATGTTTGGATGGCAGATTCAAAACCACCTTGCAATGTCTTTCTGTTGATACAATTCAGATTGATTCAAACATATCTGATGATATCTTGGGCATCTTGTGGTTGCTACTGTTACAAATGCAACATTGAAAGCCACCTACATTCTGTTTTGGGTGGCGGTAGTATAGTGGTTAAGTTCCTATCTTGAAATAATCAATAGAACTTTTTACCTGTTTTGAGCACATGAGAAGCAGGCTGGCTCCTTCCTCCCTGGTGGAGTTCAGTGCAGACTGTAACACTGTACTCAGTTCCTGATCTCAGGTCTGTGATGTCTGCACTGCATGACTCAGTAGAGATGGACTCTGGCTCAGTCCCTTCACTGCAGTAAGAGACCAGGAATCTGTGTGGAGTCTGCTTCATCACAGGAGACACCTGCCAGCTCAGGTGAGCAGATGATGCAGTGATGGAGATCACAGTCAGATGTTGTGGGGCTGGAATTTCTGAAAGAAATAAAAAACTCTAGTAAATGCAATAGTAGCCCTGTATGTTCACATGCAATTAACATATTTATTTAAACATTCAGATGCTTTGTTCTGTGTTCTTTACCCGTCCTGAAATGTTTGGATGTTGGTTTGCTTTGACAGTTATTTGACAATGTAGTAGATATTTGGACAGCATATTCAATTCCATGTCGCAAGTCAGAGGAGGAGAAATACAGATCATCTGTTGCTCATCTGCTCCTCACTAGTTCCTTCTTCTTGAAAAGCTGAAGAAGGTAAGACACTTTATCCTCAAGTCCATCTGGTTTGGCCCAGGTGACAGACACAGATGTTGGGCCTGGTGTTACAGTAATATCCTTTGGAACTGGAACCTCTGCAGCACATAAAAATATATCATTATTTTTTAAGGAGTTATAAAAGGGGTAATAAATGTATTCCAATCAACCATCATGAGATTGAAGAACAGTGTGACAGAAAGACTGGGATGATTCAATTCAAATTCAATTCAGTTCATTTCAATTTGTAGAGTGCTTCATGGCGCTAAATGAGGGTTACACAGATCCAAGTAGATGCAACAAGTAATGTGAAACACCGATTCCAAAATGCTGCAGAGCACAGACACATGCCTGCCTGTCTTCACCTGTTCTTATAGAATTCTCCACACAAGTGCTCCTGCGGCCATCTTCATCAAGTGTGACAACACTAAAGTGGTATTTCTCTCCTGGAAGAAGTCCCCCCACTTCCATTAAAGGTCCTGCAACATCTATACTGCGGGAGTCCTTTCCTCGTCTTCTGGTAACTCTGTACTTGTAGTCACCAGGAGCGCCCTCTGGTGGTGACCATCTCAAAGTCACAGAGTTTGACTGCACTGAGGGGAACTCGATTGGCCCAGGTGGAGGCACACCTAGGAATGATGAAGAAATTAAAAGCTAAGTGCCAACTGTAAACTGACATACCAGTACATTTCATAATTAAAATTTACTGAGAGATTTACCTTCTTTTTTAGTCTGTGTTTGGAGTGCACTCTGTGGAAACAATAGTATAAGTTATGAAAACATTAGCTAAACTATTGCTACGCAGTGAAATGAATAATTCCACAATTTATGTAAGGGATAACGGCCGCCGAGGTGTCCCGATATAAGAAAATAATGGACGAGGCGGGGCGAAGAACAGCCCGATGGCGCAGCCACAACAAATCACACCTGATCTTTAACTGCGTCCCACTCAGTGACATCATGTCCATTGTGACTGTGAAGTAAGCAGCGTGAGCAGATTGCTGATTGGTCGGTCCTGCAGTAGAACTCCAGCTCTTTGTTGTGCTGCTCACAGCGGCCCTGATGAGGAAGATCCTGCAGCTGGTGTCTCTCCAGGTCTGGATCAGAGTAGTGAGGTCTGATGCAGGTCTGACAGTAGGTATCTCTACAGGTCAGACAGGCCTTCACTGCTGGATTAGGGCAGACATCACACTGCACTCCTCCAGGTGGCACACTGCATTAAAATATTTCAATGGAAGCAGATATAAATAAAAGCTCACAATTTATTATAAAATGGACTTTAACTTAATTCTAATTCCTCAATGGATTATTTTTCCAGAGTAATCCACACAGTTGCATGTTTTCCAAATGTAACAGTAATGCCCTTGTTTTGTGCAGACATGTTTGTGTAGTAAACTCTGTTTTACTGTTATGTTTTTTCCAAGCCACTAGAGGGCGCTATGAGTTTAGTTATGAGAATGCTTTTTCGTGAACACTCACTCCAGTTCAGTTGAGAGGCTGTTAGCCTGTGTACAACAATGTGTGAAGCTCTTCTCTAATAAAAAATTAAGTGGAACTCTTTGACTGTCCAAGTTACTACATATGGCGACGAGGATCAAAGGCAGCCGAAACAAATTGTGATTGAGAAGAGTCTCTGAAGATTGAGTACCAGCAACACAACTGCAACATGGCAAGTTTGGTTGGAAGTACTGTACCATTCAATAGCCAGGAGCAATCCTGGGAAGAATATGTGAAGTCTTACAACATTTTTCGCCGCTAACGGCATTGATGCAGCAGAGAGGAAAAGGGCTATTTTGTTAAGCTCAGTGGGAAGTCATACATACAGCTTGATAAGAAATTTACTTAGCCCTGTGAAGCCTGGCGAGAAAACCTATGATGAGCTTGTTAAACTATTGACAGACCATTTCAATCCAAAACCAAGTGAAATTGTTCAGCGTTTCAAGTTTAACTCGAGGTCAAGGAAGCCGGGGGAAGCAGTTTTGGACTACATTGCTGCTCTGAGGAAGTTGGCTCACGATTGCAATTATGGAGCGAATTTGACTGTAATGCTAAGGGACAGGCTGGTTTGTGGAATTGGAGATGACCGTATACAACGCAGATTACTGTCAGAACCGGAGCTAACGTTTGACAAGGCATTGAAATTAGCGCAAGCAATGGAGGCGGCGAACAAAGACCTACAAGAGATACAAGCTGGTGTTTCGGGGACCTCTCTGTCTGAGGGTAATGTGACTCAAGAGGTGCACAAGATATCCACTGCAGAGGTGAGCGGGGAGCGCCGCCGAACGTGCTACAGGTGTGGGAGTGAACAGCATATGTCCAAAGACTGCCGTTTCATTTCTGAGAAGTGCCACAAGTGCGGTAAGAAGGGCCATATTCAGCGTGTGTGCAGGTCTAGAGCTTCTTTGGGAGAATTAAGGACTGATGAAAAACAGTTTAGCAAAGGAGGACTAGTTCAGAGGACTCACCATGTTAGTGGGAGGGAGCAAAATGAGCCCGGGGAAGAAGAGGAAGTTTATGTGATGTATAGTATGCAGGACACTGCCATTTCAAAAGTAGCTCCTCTCACAATGACATTGTCAGTAAATGAGACACAGACAAAGTTTGAAGTGGACACGGGTTGCGGAGTGACAATCATGAATGATTCAGACTTTGACAAGATGTGGACTTATGGGAGTAGGCCAGAACTTCAAACTTGCCCCATCAAGCTAAAGTCATATACTGGTCAAATGGTGAAAATACTCGGCACTGTAATGGTGAAGGTGAGAAACAAGGAAAATGTCAAAGACTTACCGTTGGTGGTAGTACCAGGCTCTGGACCTAATTTGCTTGGAAGAGACTGGATAAAAGCGCTGGGTTTGGCATGGAGTTCTCTAAACCATCTTGCTGACACACATAATAAGACACTGCAAAATGTTCTCACATGTAATGCAGAAGTGTTTAAAGAAGAGCTGGGAAAGCTGAGGGGACCGTCAGCAAAGATATATGTGGACAAAGACACACCACCTAGATTTTTCAAACCACGTCCAGTCCCATTTGCAATGAGAGCCAAGGTTGAAGCAGAGCTGGACCGGTTGTTGAGAGACGGGGTAATAGAGGCGGTCAAATATTCAGAATGGGCTGCACCAATAGTGCCAGTCCTTAAACCAGATAATTCGGTGAGACTCTGCGGGGATTACAAATTGACCGTAAATAGAGTGTCAAAAACTGAGCAGTATCCTCTTCCCAGACTAGAGGATTTGTTTGCAAATTTGTCAGGGGGGAGAAATTCAGCAAGCTGGATATGAGCCATGCATATCATCAGATAGCATTGGATGAAGACTCAAAAAAGTATGTAACTGTGAATACACACAAGGGGCTGTTCACCTACAAGGTTTTGCCTTTCGGAGTTGCATCAAGTCCCGCAATTTTCCAACGCACCATTGAGGGAGTTCTGCAAGGGATTCCACATGTGGCAATCTTTCTGGATGACATACTTCTGACAGGACAAAATGACACTGAGCACCTAGAGACTTTAAATAGGGTGTTGGAGCGCTTGCAGGATGCTGGGCTGAGATTAAAAAGGAGCAAATGCATGTTCATGGAGAATGAAGTGGTGTTTTTGGGGCACAAAGTGGACTCTACCGGCCTGCATCCATTAACAGAGAAGGTAAGGGCCATCGAGAATGCACCACCCCCATCAAATGTAACTGAGCTAAAGGCTTATTTGGGACTTTTGAATTATTACAATAAATTCTTGCCCAACTTGGCAACTGTGTTAGCCCCTGTACACAAATTGCTGTGTAAAAACACCAAGTGGGAATGGGGTGCAGAACAGCAAGCTGCATTTAATGACTCAAAGAGGTTGTTACAGTCTGCAAAGGTCTTAGTCCATTATGACCCTGGAAAAGAGATCATCCTGTCTTGTGATGCTTCACCATATGGGGTAGGAGCAGTGTTATCTCACATAATGCCAAATCGAACAGAGAGACCAATAGGGTTCATGTCCCGCACATTAAGCAGTGCAGAGCGTAATTACTCACAACTGGATAAAGAGGGACTAGCCGTCATTTTTGGAGTTCAGAGGTTCCACAAATACATCTATGGCAGGAAGTTTACAATTGTGACTGATCACAAACCTCTGCTGTCACTCTTCAATGAATTAAAGGCAGTACCACAGATGGCCTCCCCACGTATCCAGAGGTGGGCAGTGACTCTACGAGCATATGAGTACGAGATCATCTACAGGCCGGGAAAGCTGCATGGGAATGCGGATGCCCTCAGCCGCTTGCCGCTACCAGAGGGACCAAAAAGAGAGGTGCCAGAGGAGAGAGTACTCATGCTGGAAAACTCTGACATAACGTTGGTGACAGCGGAGCAGGTACGGGCATGGACAGACCGAGATCCAGTACTGGCCAGAGTTCGGGAGATGGTACAGAAAGGGTGGACAAATGAGTTTGCTGGTGAGGACTTTAAGCCATACAATATGAGAAAGCATGAATTAAGTGTGCAGAAGGGGTGTGTGCTATGGGGTGCAAGGGTTATTGTACCTAAGCCAGGCCAAAGAGATGTGTTACAACAACTACACCAGTGTCATCCAGGGGTGTCTCGCATGAAGTCGTTAGCCCGGAGTTATGTGTGGTGGCCAAAACTAGATCAAGAGGTGGAGAACACAGTGAAAGGCTGCAGTACTTGTCAGGAGCAAAGACATAATCCAGCGGTGGCCCCACTGCATCCTTGGGATTGGCCGGACAGACCCTGGAAAAGGCTACATGTTGACTATGCAGGCCCGTTCATGGGAAAAATGTTCTTCATTCTCATTGATGCCCATTCAAAGTGGATAGACGTATATCCTGCAAATTCTGCAAATACAGCCACCACCATTGAATTCCTGCGCATCAGTTTCAGTAACCATGGGTTACCAGAACTGTTCGTTTCAGACAATGGCCCTTGTTTCATCAGTCAGGAATTTGGAGAGTTTTTAAGCAAAAATGGGATACGTCATGTGACATCAGCACCGTACCATGCCTCCAGCAATGGATTGGCTGAACGAGCCGTACAAGTGTTCAAGGAGATGATGGGAAAATGCCGAACGGGATCTTTAAACACAAAGGTGGCAAGAGTTTTATTCAGCTACAGGACAACTCCGCAGACCACAACCGGTTTATCCCCAGCAGAAATGTTGATGGGGAGAAAACTTTGTTGCACTCTGGATCTCATGCACCCTGACCTGAAACAGGGAGTGCAGGAAAAGCAAAGGAAGTCAAAAGAATACCATGACCGGAGGGCAAAGGGACGTTCTTTCGAAGAGGAGGATGCGGTCTTCACCAGGAATTTTGGTCCAGGACCGAAGTGGATTCCTGGAAGGGTGGAGTCAGTCACTGGTCCAGTCTCCTATAAAGTGAGGTTGGGGGATGGCAGAGTGGTCAGAAGGCATGTGGATCAAATCCATTCACGAGGGCTGACGCAGTTACGTGATGAGGACATGGGGGGTTACTCAGTACCTAACTCAGACATTCCAGCTCCTCCACTTTCCTTTCCTGACTCTGTTACCCTGGAGCCTGCAGCAGTTCCAGAACAGAGCACAAGTTCGGAGCCAGTGCCTCAGGATGGGGGTGGTCCTGAGGCTGAGGGGGAGGGATGGAGAGAGGAGGGAATCCAGTAGGAAGACAGGTGCTGCGAGCGAGAAGATTACCAGAACACTTCAAGGACTTTGAATTGAATTTAAAAGGGAAATAGATAAGAGGACATATATAACCTAAATGCATGCATAGTTAATTAAGAAATGTTCTGCAGGTTAGCTGCATGTTAAGTAATGTTGACACTGGGCATTTATGTTTTCTAGGGGAGATATATGCTAACTTAGGAGGAGGGAGATGTAGTAAACTCTGTTTTACTGTTATGTTTTTTCCAAGCCACTAGAGGGCGCTATGAGTTTAGTTATGAGAATGCTTTTTCGTGAACACTCACTCCAGTTCAGTTGAGAGGCTGTTAGCCTGTGTACAACAATGTGTGAAGCTCTTCTCTAATAAAAAATTAAGTGGAACTCTTTGACTGTCCAAGTTACTACAGTTTGAATGCTATTTCATGCTCTGGTTTCCTTTAGGGGCATGTAAAGTTAAAAAAAAAAAAAAACATCTAAAAAAATCTTGAAATTTTAAATTTCAGTGTGGCCTTTAAAATATGTCTGAGATGTGTTTATCTTTGGATTATCCTGGATTAAAGTAAATTCTGTGAAAAACATGGACACAAAATGTGATTAGTAATTACTGTATGGGGTCTCTTCATGTGCAAAATTAGGTCTGTCACTTTTAGGCAAATCACTCCTACTGGACACAAGAGTGATTGAAAATGGGATGGGAATAGGAAAATGGGGACTTAGTTACTAGGGCCCCAAGAGGAGAGAGGGCCCTTGAGGAGTCTGGAATTGTATTCTAGGAGGTGAGGGGGGCACATGGCCACTGCTTGTGCATAGGGCCCAGAATTTGGTGCTACGCCACTGGGTCTCAGTGAATACCAAAATGGCATGCAAAACACTGTTCTAATCTGTTGTGTAAAGTAACTTACTCAGCATTCTTGTTCTCTCCTTTGAATTTCCCCGGCCTCTCCATTGACATATCGCTGCTCATAGATATCACACTGGTAGCAGGAGTAGGTGGCCATTCTCTACAAGCCCTGCGAACACTAGACACAAAAGAGAAATTACAGGATGTGAGAGTGAGACATGGTCTCTTGGTGTGATCCATGTGACAATTATAACATTAAAACTGTTTTTGTAAGATACCTATATAAATATAAACTAGAATATTAATAATAAAACATATTTCAAAAAGCAATATCATTCAAGTAATGAAAATAACTACCCAAATAGATTGGTCTAATTTGCTGTGTGGAGAGACTTACTCAATACCCGTGCCTTCTTGTCTGAAATTTGGTAGTCGGCCTCTTGACGCATCACTCCTCATAGATAGCACACTGAGAACAGGAGAAGATGGCCTTCCACAGGCCCTGCTAACACTAAAAACAGGAGAGACGTATGATTGAAGATACTTTGAGCTTGGTTAATTGGAAACTCTTTGTTAACACCTTCTGACAAGCCCCAAGTTGGGTCCCTTTAGATTGCATTTAATCAAACTTATTTATCATATAGGGTACCATGTATCACTGAACAGTACCATAATGATGAAACATCAAAAAGGCCAACAGTAATATACTTGATGAATTTACCTCTCTGGCATCTCTGGTTCAGCTGCTTGTGCTTCACCCAGATGGGGAGTGGCAGCAGACTGCTGGACTCCTGCCCCACAACACATTTCCACTGGATCATTCTGCTCCTGTGAGTCAGGTGCTCCTTTCTTCCAGGCTTGTTCAGCAGCACCCTCTATAGGTTCCTCATGGAAATGCCTTTTCATTGCAGCCACTCTTGTTTGGTCTTCATTGCCATTAGTGCCCCCTGGCTGCTTCTGAGGGGAACTCATCATCAAGTTGCCTCTTCTCCCACCAAGAGCTGTTTAGCTTCCATGCACCTTAAAATAGAATGACCTTAGAATAAAAACATATGACTAATAGTACCATTTGGAGACTAGCCACTATTATTAGTATGTTGTTGTTGTGGTTGTTGTTTTAATGTTAACCATTTACATATTGCAATTTTAGGTTGTATTGAAAGGCTCCCTTTCAATTCCTGGAAATGTGGGCCTACACCCTGTATGCTGCATTCCAGAAAAAGTGAGAGGTTTAACATAGGGAACACCAAGTACTGCACATGTGTGCTGACAAACCCACTGCGGTTATCAGGTGCTTTTGAACAGAATGAGTTCTAGTAGACCAGGGGTGTGCAATTATTTTGGCCGAAGGGCCTCATTGGCTTTTAGATTTTGACTAAGGGGCCGGGTGTTAACCGTAAACCGGTTGATGCCAGTAAATTGGCAACCCTTAAACCAGTAGCCCCACTTTCTTTAAAGGACATGTTAATATGCATGGTTAAAAGGGGAATTTATATTTCACAAACACAACAAAATTGATCATTTAGGCCTAGGTTTCCTTGGCTAAAAGATGAATTATTCTACTTTGGGAGAGCTCCACGGGCCGGATTAAATAGCTCAGCGGGCCGCATGTGGCCCCCGGGCCTTAGTTTGCCCAGGCCTGTAGTAGACCAAACTCCCTCCATTTGTAGACTTATATTAGGCATTATGAATGAAAGAGAATATGTCTATCTGCAGGAGTCAGGACACACTTTACCAGAAATTTAGAAACTTAAGTTAAAAATGTGACAAACCAACCTTGTTCTCCTAAAGGTTGTCAGCTACAATTGGCTACAAGTGTTTAAATAATTTCTTTTCAAAATTATTTTAATTTCTTTAACTGATATTACTGATTTTACTAGTGCAAATCAATGTGAAAGCCATTTCATTCACTGTGATATTTTACAAAACATAGGACATGGGATGGAGGAAGTTGGAACATGCACCAGTGCTGCAGTGCATATGAAGTCACATCTAGAGAGCTTTCAGAAGGTATATAGTTTATGCTGTTTAATCTGTTAATTTAAGTGTAATGCTATAGGTCTAATAGACCTATGGACCAGTAAAGCACTTTTGCCTTAGATACTTAAGAGGAACAGGTTTAACTGGCTATACTGAATATGAATTAAATTCTTTAAGTTAAAAAATACAAATAAAAAAAACTGGCATACACTACTTGTTTTGACAAACACTACCAGCAATAATAGAAATCTGCTGCCGCTTAAGGAGTTAAAAGTAATTTGATAAGAATAATCTGTCCTTTTTTTATTCGGCAAGGGAAATTTGGTCTCTGCCATTAACTCAAATATGAATTAGTGAGATACACACAGCAGAAAGTGAAGTGAGACACACACAAATAGTGCGGTTGTCTGTTTGCTTCAGCGGCACCTGGCGAACAGAAAGGGGTTAAGTGCCTTGCTCAAGAGCACTTCGGCCATGGTCCACTTACCTCACTCACGTCAGATGTAGCGCTACGCGCGTTCATCTGATATTCAGCGATAGACGAATTATTTCAGGAGCCAGAAATCCTTGAATCTAACTGGGCAAACGGCTTGTCCATCAATTTAATTGACGTACACTGCAGCCAACCACATCGAAACCAACCGACGAACATCAGATCGTTGCGCGGAAGTGCCTTACGAAAGTTACGTAGCGCAAGATCTGACGTGAGTGAGGTAAATGGTCCACTGGTTGGGAATCAAACCCAGAAACCTGTTCAGTTCCATAAACAGTGTCATGGCACCACCCCGCGTCCCCTCATTCTCTTAAGAAAATAACTATCCCACTGTCTTTTGCAGGAGAATGACCCATTACATTGACATTTATGTATTTTTTTATTTCTAAATAAAAATGAACTACCTAAATCCTACTTCCACTATTGATCCCACTCCTTCGGTGGTGGCGTAGAGGTTAAGGGTCTTGTCACGTTGTCAGTCACTTTGGATAAAAAGTGTCTCCTACTTGCATAAAGACTAATGAGACTATTGCATTGTATTGTTTACCTCACTCATGTCAGATGTAGCGCTACGCGCGTTCATCTGATATTCAGCGATAGACGAGATATTTCAGGAGCCAGAAATCCTTGAATCTAACTGGGCAAACGGCTTGTCCATCAATTTAATTGACGTACACTGCAGCCAACCACATCGAAACCAACCGATGACGCTGGTTACGTTTGTTGGATTGGTTGGATTCAAAACAGTTGCTTATTCGCTACGTCACACCCTCTACAGCAGCTAGCGGCCCTGATTGGTCCGGTTAGAGAATAATGGCTTGAAATCTCTCTGATGGGCTTCAACATCAGATCGTTGCGCGGAAGTGCCTTACGAAAGTTACGTAGCGCATGATCTGACGTGAGTGAGGTAACTGTATTGTGGGTTAATTATTTTCTTTTAAGACTCAAATGACATGAAGATCATCTGACATTTTATGACCGAATAATAAAGAGAACAGGTAACTGCAAAGGTCTCACATATTTTTTTTAGCAGCACTTGAACCAACTTTTATGGCCATGGTGGAAGTACTGCATCGGTTTGAGTTTATTACTGCCAAAGGAGTTTTACCCAGTGATTCATCTCAACATTTCACATACCTTTGCACCCAGCATATGGGATCTTGTGGACGTTCAAAATAAACTCATGAAATGTAAAAATACTGGCTGCTGCGCAATGTGGCTTAATTTTTTGGTAACACTTTGCGGTAAGGGTACATGAATTATCATGAATTCATGCATGAAATCATTCATGATAAATTCATGATTCATGCATTACTTCATCTCTGAAAGTCTAATGAGTTATCAGGAATTAACACGAATTCATTGTTTGTCATTAATGACCTCCTGCTGAAATAGCACATGATCTTAAGTATTAGTTACTCTGGGTACATCATCATGAGTCATGATTAATTAGCATGAGTCATGATTATTAGCATGATCATGATGAATTCATCATGTTTGTGCCCCTCAACTAAAGTGTTGACATGGTTAAATTGGTAAAATTTAGTTGACGTATGGCGTATGACTAGGCCAAATAGGCTAAATAAGTACTTTTATTATATCAAATTCTTTTGAACAAAAACATCATGATCATGTGTAATTAGTCATGACTCATGATGATGTACCCAGAGTAATTAATGCTTAAGATCATCTGCTATTTCAGCAGGAGGTCATTAATGATAAACAATGAATTCATGCTAATACATGATGAGTCATTAGATATTCAGAGATGAAGTAATGCATGAATCATGAATGAAATCATGCATGAATTCATGATAATTCATGTACCCTTACCGCAAAGTGTTACCAATTTTTTTCTCTTTTAAGACTGAAATGACATTGTGGAGGCACTGCATCAAGTTTATCAATTTGACTGGCATTGGATTCCTAGAAAAGCTGTCAAGGGGTTATTTATTGTAATGTTAATAGGAAACAAAACATTTTATATAACAGTTTAAATAACTAGTAGAAGATCCCAGTAACTCTTAGGGGGCAGGGCTATGACATTACACCTAAATTACACATTTTCTAAAACCTTTATCCTCAGGAACATGCATTTGGGTGAATAATACCTTGGCTTGCACCATACATGGACTTTTATTGTTTATGGGTTACCTGTTTGACCATTGCCAACTGTAAATTATTTTGCTGTCAAAACAGGTAAAATATCCTAAACCAGGGGTTCTCAGACTTTATTGGGCCGGGACCTCTAATGGAGCCGAATTTTTTTCATTTTTTATTCTTGATCGCAAAAATAATGTAAAGCCATTTGTTCTTTCCAGGGCCGTTTCAAGGTACTTGGGGGCCTCAAGCAAACAGGACATGGAGGCCCTTCACTCCCTGTAAATACTTACATGAACCACATTGTTATAATTTTCAAACATCTTCAATATAATTATTTGTATTGTACAGTTGTCTAACTCCAGTTTAAAGTCATTTTTGTTGAAAAACACCACCAACTTAACTACTAAAATGATTAAACCTCAACCTTGGGGGCCCCTTTCAGCCTGGGGACCCATGCAATTGCCTGGTTTGCCTGCCTTGTTGCAACGGCCCTGGTTCTTTCAGATGCTAATTTTACACAGTTCCAGCCCCTCAGATGAATGACGAATATCACCCCATTCTTCTATATATTTTTCCTTGTGCCATCACAAAATTTGAGAATTCCCCCTCCTGACAAATCCCACTTTAACCACCGAGTCCAGCTAGCATGTTTTCAGAAATAGTGAACAGGACAAGATTGAGGACTATGTATTGTATTGTGTGTAAATCATAGAGGGGCTAGAGCAGGGCTCTCTGACAGATTGCTCGCTACTTGATTAAGAGTGGCACTCCAAAAGGTCAAAGGAAATGTAAAGAAATCTCATTACATACCGTAAAACTTCAAATTGTTGCCGACTCCCAAGCTGATGCTTGTCCCATTTTCAGGCCTGGTTCGATTACGGATTTGGACACATAAAGGCCCTTCCCGTTTATAAGCCTGGTCTGATTTTTGGATTTTGTCTGTAATAACTCTCCCACTTCAGTCACTCTGTGAGATCGATCCACCACTTCAGGTCAGCTGATATGAAATGTGATCGGCATGAGTGCTGCTCACAGTAATAAACTCTGAAAGCAAGCTCACTTTCAGTTCAGAGTTTATTACCGTGAGCAGCATAATAGAGAGTCTAAGACTAGATGAGCCTGTTGGGATCTTGCAACTTCGGACTATGCTCTCTACATGTCCAGAAATGTCTCTGCCTTGGTTAGATGTGCGTCAGTTAAGCAGCTGACCTGTAGGATAGTTCTCCATCCTCTCCATCTCAGGAGAGCATTGAGCATGCAAGTGCACAAGATCTTTATGTTTAGCAATAGGCCGCTCCTGTTCATCAACCATTAGGCATTTTTCTCTTAAAGTGATATGCCACCAATTTTCATGTCTATCAGCCCAGAAAATCACCAACTTTCATTTTGTGTTGGTGTTAGTAGAAGTTGCAACTACAGAAGAGGTCAGGTTTTGATTTGAGAAAATCTCTGAATTCTTAGTCACTTTTACAAGTCTGAGATGCTAACAGTGTAATTTAATTTAATAATCTATGCAAATCTGGAGCTAAAAGTCCTAAAATCATACTCAGAGAACGGCTGGAGGAACTGAAGAGAGGTAGAACTCGGGAGTTGTTGAACTCGAGAAGAGGTGGGAAATAAGGGTATTTCCCCAAATGGTGACATATCACTTTAAATATTAAGTTTTTATTTCTGTCTATTTTTTGCTTAACATTGTCTTTTTATTTCATTTTTGTTTGTTTTATTTTACAGCACTGGTCGACTGTTGTTGTATATAAAGTGCTTTATAAACAAATTTGACATTGACATTGACATTGACATTAGACATTTATTTAGGTCTACTTAGGTAGGATCATTTATCCAAAGTTACTTAGTACATAGGCCACACCATATTCTGATATGAAGGCCCACTACCCTGGGTGAGAATAGAATGAATAGTTGTGTGTGTGTATTGGTGTGTATGGTGGCGGTGTGGATAGAAAGGATGGGGTCATAGTAGCATAGCAAATGTTCAATGTGTTAGATTGTAAGTGGTATTGTCTTTCAGATCTGTTCTTGAATCCTAATAATCTATCTATCCAATGCTGTCTGCCTCAGAGGTGGGTTCTGGCTGGTCACTGAGGTGCAGGTCCACATACTGCAGGATGTGATCCAGTGCTTTGAGCAGCAGTGTGTCTGTGTGTGTGTCCAGCTCCAGCTGCTCACTGTAGTTCTTCACTGGGACAATGGAGGACACAGGCATACCCAGTAGATCACTGGTCTTCACCATCTGGCATAGATTTAAAAGATAAATAAATAAATATAAACACTGTTCATGTCTCAGTTATTCTCTCTCATTTTTTTGTAAAATAGCTGACTCAACACTTAATCATCAGGTAGCCTATTACCGTGAGTTTCAACTGTAAACTTCTGTAGACCTGGGAGATGTCGCTGGCTGTTTTTGGACAAACTTTATCCACATGTGTCAACAGCACCACCTGGTGTACACCTGCAGTAATGTTGAGTAGATTAACACATTGGGACTGAACATTCCTCTATGATTTTTGTCCAAAAAAAAAGAAGTAAAATGGAGAGTGGAGGCACAGCACTGAAACAGACACACACTCACCCAGGGCACTGATGTGCTCTCTCAGCTGGTGGAAGGTAGATTTCATGGTTTGGGAGAAGGAGAAGATGTGAGATGCACTGAGAACAAAGACCACACAGTGGACCTTATCTGCAAGGGAAGGCTCCTTCACATAGCCTGGGGTGTCTGGCACCACTGGACTGCAGGCACTGAACTACGGAGAGAGAACAAGAGACAAAATCACCTGCCGAACATAAACATAAATCTTAATATAACTCCATGCATAAGCCTCGAATGATCAAATTAGATCCAATCAAAATTAGATGGTGGGGATAACATCTATTAGCCTGATTTGATCATCATTACTTATGATCATCATCATTCTTTATACAGGAAATCCAAATGCAATGTACAACATATCATAATATCATTTGTGTGTGTGTGTCTGTGTGGGAAGATCTGATATCACCAAGTAATTAAGAGTCCAGGATTAATGTCAAACTTGTTGCTCTGGATCAATGGGTTAGGTTTAGGGCTAGGGTTAAGGTTAGAGTACACTGATCCAGGTCAAACAAGTTTAACATTGATCCTCGACTCTTATTACTTGGAGATATCAGATTGTGTGTGTATGTGTGTGGGAGAGAGACACAGATGTGTCCAAATACCTTGTGTCTGTCTGGAACATGTCCCTTGATAACGGCCAGCGTGTCGTCTAGTGTGAGGCCGTTAGTCTCCTCTAACCCCACCATGTCAGACAGGATGAGCGCGGAGCCCTGCCTCTCTCGGTTGCCATGGATGTGAAACGACTTCAGCTGACAACACAGTTAAAGTTGTACGTGAGGCTGTGGCCTAAATAGAGTTATATTCCACCACCCCCATAAATGTCATGTCTCCATGGTATAATTGTAAGCACATAGCCAATCAGAATTCACATATTGCCTCAGGAGGTCAGTTTCTTCCTACCTGTTTGGTGAAGCTGGTAGTTGGGTCGAGGGATGTTCCCACCATGGCCCGGTTCACGACCCGTCCATAGAATACAGACTGGACTGAGCTGATGAAACTGGACTTGCCCGCTCCAACCGGGCCAATGAGCAGAACTCTGGCAGCAGGTACTGAGTCACAGGCCGGCTTATAGGTGCGGATGGACTCCATCAGAGCACTTCTAGTCCTAAAGACAGGATATTATTCAGCTCAAAAACAACTACAAGAAGACCACAGAGAGTACTGCCCAATAACTTTTAGGCTGGACATAACTTTAACTGAGAAACAATCACTGAGAGAATCAACTGGCATGACAGAGCCATCTGATCAAGGATACAAGGAGTTGTCACATGCATGTGATTACTACTGTACAAAATGCAGTGAAATTTGTGACTGGTGTCAGCCTATACTTGTGCAAGTACAAGAAGTGCTGTAGGAAAGTGGCATCAGGAGAGACTTGAACATGGATTCCCGGATTTATGGTACAATAAGCGACGTGTTGTAAATGTTGTAATAAATGAAGTGAAGATAAACAGATAGAGGCGCTGCAAACTTACTCCTCAGTCCAATCCACCCGTCTCCATGGAGACTCCAGCATTTTAGACGACAAGGCTATAGATAGAGAATAGGGTGCAGAGCGGGAGGGAAAAGATAAAGTAAGTAATTATATACAGTATAAAAGGACACACAAATAATAATGCATATATATATGTTACAATAATAAATGATATACGTTAAATATGCCATTTTACCTTTTGCATTGTTGTTTGGTTTATTCTTTTGGTGAGCATCATGAGATTTAGTGAGTGTTAGTGGTGCTGCTGAGAAGGAAATCTCTCTCCCAAAATTTGGTTGAAGGAAAACTGACTTTGAGTGGTGATTTGAGCATTTCCAGAGTCTGATGTGACTGGTTTCAACGCTGCAGAAGAGAACAGATTGGTGTTTACAGGGTCAGATGTGGCTGGTTTTGATGCAGAAAAAGAGAACAGATTCCTAGGGGTGACTCCAGCATCAGATGTGGCTGATTTTGATGCTGCCGTTGAGGAGAACAAACCCTGAGAGGGGGTTTGAGAAGCAAGCGAGTCTGATGTAGCTGGTTTTGATGCAGACAAAGAGAACAGACTAGGGGCGACTCCAGCGCCTGATGCTACAGATGAGGAGAAGAGACTCTGGGGGGTGGTCTGAGAAGCATGCGAGTCTGATGTAGCTGGTTTTGATGCAGACGAAGAGAACAGACCCCTGGATGTCACACCAGTGTCAGATGCTACAGGGAAGGAGAAGAGACTCTGAGGGGTGGTTTGAGAAGCAAGCGAGTCTGATGTAGCTGGTTTTGATGCAGACAAAGAGAACAGACTAGCGGCGACTGCAGCGTCTGATGCTACAGGGAAGCAGAAGAGACTCTGAGGGGTGGTTTGAGTGTTTCCCGTGTCTGATGTGACAGGTGTAGGAGATACAGATGAGCCAATGGAGAACTGAAACTGTGGAGTTTCTTTTCCCTCTGTCTTCTCAGCCATCACTACCTTTTAAAGCTGTGGAGTTTAGAGCTGGAAAGAAAGAAAATGAATTCAACACTTCCATTCCAGGGATTATCTCTATTGGGAGGCTACATAAATCATTATCCAAATTGGTAATTTGTTACACTTAGCAATTTTATTCATTCATTCATGCACATTGTTTATTCATTCATATCAAAGGTATTTGGGTGTCAAATGTAAAATATGATTCTTCTACACAAGTTTACAAATGTACAATTAAATTTTTCACATGGCATCTGTGATTAAGTTACTTTGTATACTTAAAAAAAATAACAAAAATATTTGTATTGAATTCTCTACTTGACAGCCCTCTTCACATACAGGAGGAACTAGGCTACAGTTCTATTTGCCTGCAAAAAGCCCAGGATATTATAAAATACTTTGCAATCTCAGGCACTTCCTGCTTTGAGTCAGATGGTACAGATCAATACTCACAAGGACAAAATACTTACTGTACACAGTATTCATCTAATACTGTTACATGTCATCTATTTATGTTTTTAATTATATTTTAATGACTCAACAGTAAATGAGGCACTGACTGGAGAGCACTTTAACCTTTATACTCTTGGCAATGGCAATAAAGACTTTTAGTACTCTATTCTATTCTATTCTATTCTATTCTATTCTAGAAGTAGAGAGTTGTTTCTACTCAAAGTTTTGCCATAGTAAAGATGCTTTACCCCAATAATTTATATGTATTTAATGTATAAATATTATTATAGGCCTACTGGTAGTTTAGTTTATTGTATATCTTATAACTTCAACTAAAACTACATGATGAAACCCCATTTGTTCCATGCTTGGCCAATAGGCTAGCATGGAAGCAGGCCCATCTGTCCTGTATCAGTTATTGTACGGTCAAGTTGCACAAACACATGTAACAGACTTCACTGTAAGTACAAGTAAATAAACTAATCTACTCATAACCTTATATTATTGTATATAATCCAGTGAACTCACCTGATACAGTCCAGCCAGGTAGGCGTACTAACCCAGAATGGCAGGTTTGGGAAGGAGTGGTAGGCCTATTACATGCTGCATGATCACAATAGAAAACGAAACTTAACAGGGAAATGAATACTTTGGATACTTTCTGTTCTTTAGCACAGTAGGCTAGGCTACACACCCATACACTTAAACAAAGGCGCAGAATTAGGGTGGATGCAGGTTGCCTCATCAACAGCCAGCAATTACTTGATTGTTCACATTAAGAAATTGGATTAAATAAAAAATGTCTGGGTGTACAGAGGCGTTTTATTTTAACCCTAATAATGACCAAAGTGGGACTGAATGTAAAAGCTAAATCAGCACAAATCAGATTTGTTTTCAAATCAGTCAAAGAATGTTCTGACAGTGACAGGGGACAGTGTTTTTTTTCATAAACAATTATATTTTGTCGTTAAGTATGTTTATCTATTTTCTATGAATAGTGCGCCATATTGATCAACACATGCCTCTGAGCAGCCCTCTGGTAGCCTGGGCCCACCCACACTTCCTGTCGCTGCATTGAAGATTTCTCAATGTAGTCATTTATGAACTATTGTTGCGTTAGCTACGCTAGCCCTCTGGTTGGAGATGGGCTGAATCTCAATTATTACCCTAAGCCCTTGAACCCTAAAAGAGTTAACTAATGAATCTGCCTTGTGATTGGCCAGTTCATGGCAGTTAAGTCTTTGAGGGTTCAGGGCTTAGGGCTTACATTGGGATTCAGCCATACTATAGTCTCTTCACTCAGAGAACAAAGGTTACATCTGCAGCTAAATGTTTTTCTTGGTGTGATACCGTAATGTGTTAAACAGAGGTTGATTAGGAATAAAGGATTTATTTTCAATAGTTATTTTACACACCAGCTATCTCTCACACTTTGATTCATCCTCCCTTTCACATGCAGAAACAAATATACAGCAACAGCAATTTTGACAGCAATTTTGAAAAAAAAAAAAAAAAAAAATTATATATATATATATACTGTATATATATATTTCAAACATTTCTACAGCGTTGTTACAGGCGGCTCTCATCTTTTCACCTCTTGTCTTTTCATCCGTCACTCACACAGAGCCCTTTCACTCACACACACACACACACACACACACACACACACACACACACAGGGCCGGTTCTATGCATAGACAGACGAGGCGGTCGCCTAGGGCACCAAATATCAGGGGGGCATCACAATACATTTCTTACTATTTTTCTTCAGTTTTTCTCTTCTATTTTTAGAAAAGGAGGCAAAACTCAAATCTGGCCTAGGGCACCAAAAAAGCTAGAACCGGCCCTGCACACACACACACACACACACACTCACTCACAGACACAGATATGCCCACCGACACACTTCTAGTTTTATGAGAATACTAAAAAGTTAAATTAGAAACCCAACTGTGATAACTAGGCTTTGGTTCCTTCAGAAAAATGGTTCAGAAAGCACAGGGAGTTAAAATAAAGAGCTTGGTACCATCAGATTCAGGAGACGTTTTACTTTAAGAATATGAGACTTGAGTGTCGGATATTTATTCTGACAGAAAGGTTAAAAATAGTATGAATAATAGTGTGTTGCAGGAGCACTACAAGAGGCTAGTTTCAAAAAACAAGGGCCAAAAATTCTTGAGATCTGTTTATGACTTTATAAGCTACCTTTAATAACATAAAATATAGTTTTTTTCATCTTTACCTTCATGCGAGTGATATAATATTTACAAAAACATAGAGCTGGAATATAATTATTTCTGAGTTTCAGGAAAATCTGTCTGAGGTTTTTGAAGTGTCAGAAGCTTTTTCATTGGACAAAAGTCAGTGATGTTGTTTACATCATGGGCTTTTGTCTGATTTTGCCCAATGAAAAAAGCCCAACCCACTTAGCCAGCCAGCTGGCTAGCCAATCCGTTAGCCAGCTAGTCAGCCATCCTGCCAGCCTGCCAAGCCGAACAAGCCCATTTCTTTGGAATTCTGTCTGTTTCTGAACTGCAGCATCAGCGTCCAGCAGGATGTGCTCCAGTGCTTTGAGCAGCAGTGTGTCTGTGTGTGTGTCCAGCTCCAGCTCCTCACTGTAGTTCTTCACTGGGACGATGGAGGAGACGGGCATATCCAGCAAATCACTGGCCATCTGCACCTGAGTATGGAAGGGAGGGACAACAAAGTAAATACAAATAAATAAACTAACAAAGAAACAAGAGATTTTACATTTTTGTTATGTAAAAAAGCAGACTCAAACACACTTAATAATAATTAGGTATTACCATGTTTTTCAGCAGTGAACTCCTGTAGACCTTGGAGACGTTACAGGCTGTTTTCGGACACACTTTATCCACATGAGTCAACAGCACCACCTGGTGTACACCTGTAGTATTGTTGGGTACAGTACATGCTCAGACTCGGACTGAAGTTCCATTCATTCATGAAAATATGCATTTTTACAAATGGAAAACACACATTATCCAGGAACAAGAGGTTCATTACGGGGTGACCGATGGCTCTCTCGTCAGACTCAAGCATTTTGTTTCGCAGTAATCCCACTTGCAGTATGGTAGTGTCGGGTCCACGAAATAGAAACTGAAAGTAGGTATAACTGAAATCGCATTTATAACCGGCTTGTCAGACAACGTAACGCACGAAAATAATAATCTCTGGTTTGTACTCTTTGGTTTGCAAATAAATTTACATCGATTGTTGAGAATGTGTAACGCAGTTGTATTTTTTCTAATATTTCGGCCACTGTAGGTGGAGCTCCGGAGATAGAAAACCGTAGTCCTGCCTGGTGTCCCTTTAAACTAATTCACTCACACACACTCACCCAGGGCGGTGATGTGCTCTCACTCTGAAACTGACACACGCACAAACACAAACACACACACACACACACACACACACACGCACACACATAGACGGTGGGCCGAGGGCGTTTTCGTGTTGTTTTGTAAAAAACATCAGAAGAGTAGACAAGTTTTCATCTGTGATATAAACAAATGGTATTAAGCCTAACAAAATTTGTTGGCAGCTCTGGTTTGATCATATATCGTCAAAAACAGTAGGTTTTAATCGTTATTTTCTTCGGGCATATGCAAGGAAATCTATAGGTATAACCCAATCAAATGTCGGCATTTTGAGTCCTTGGAAAAATCAACCAATCGAGTAAGAGTTCAATAGGACCCGCCTCGGAATGTAAACACCAGCTAAGCAGCAATGTCAGAAAACGCTGCAAAATCCCCTTCAGATGGCTTATTTTAGATCATAGAACTTCAGATAATAGTTGTCAACCCACATTTTGTATAAATCTTACCTTGTTCCTGTCTGGGCATGCTGCAGAATATTGACTTTATAAATCCAACGGTGAAATTCTTAATAAGAAACATGTCATCTGCTGTAGCCTAGCTATCAGCAGCAGAGGTTGAAGCAAATTGTAGGCTATAGTGTAGCGGCTGTACTCTTCTTTGCGTTGTGTGTTAGGCTACATTTCATTAACTCTGTTACATAAGCCAACCGTTGGCTTACAAACAATCGTTGTTACTAAAAATTACAATGAAATTGACGCTGGACCCATTGTCAGAATCTCTTCAACTTCAGGTCTTAGGAGAGGTTCGGTTATCATTAAGGTAGTGCTTGCACATTATAAAGGACAATGTTTCTTCACAATCTTTTCGTTGACCACAGAAAATGTGTATAATATCCTAACATCTTAGTAATGACAGTTTACTATGCTTAACTGCAGTGACACAAACGTTTCAGGCATTATTAGGCTGTAGCTGACTGTAGCCTGTTTCATTGTTGTAGAGATTAATTGCAGACACCTTCTTGTCAATAAGATATCTTTATATCAATGGAAAAGGCAAATCAGCACATGGATTCAAAAAAATTTAGGCCTACTTTGTAATGACTCTAGTGTCTATTTGCTATCTATCTGTACTATTTTCAATAGCTAATGTAGCCTACCACCTGCACTTTCTGCTCAAAGAAAGAGGTAGCTTTAGCCCTTGACCATCGAAGACTAAAGTTCAAATTTATTTACTTGAATGCTTGTTTAGGCACACGTAATGTAACAAGATGTTGGCTTGATTGAACAGCAGAACTAGAAAGATTCAGTACATTTATTTGTCACATCATGCGTTCAGGTACAAAGAGCAGTGACATGGAGAAAATATATCTGTCAAAAATAGCTAACTTACATAGATGTCATTATACTAAACTGAATGACAGTCACCAAGATAACATTACGGACATTAGTTTAAAGTGTGCAGGGCATTGTATCGGTGTGTTGTTCGATATATTAAGTTATACTGAAGTCCAAACACATCAGCAGTTAGCAAAACAGTTAGCAATAGCTCTAACTGTGCTCTATCGTTATGGACAATATGTTGAATAGACCTTGAATAGTTCTGTTCGTTCACGCTAGGTAGGTTAACGGAGACTCTTAATTATAAACACTACACTGTCAAAATAGTAATTTGTTGGTAACATGCATCATTACACACATTATAGTGCAAATTCCGTGATATCCAGCTTGCTTGCCAACCTCTCCCTGTCGAGTCGTCTTCCTACTTCCTCAAACAGTCTCTCACTCTGTCTTTCTCGAGTCTTCATTGGCGTTTCTCAAGCCACGTGAGGCGAATACGATTTTTTGATTGGTATGCAGTACGTGTGGCCCTGATAACGCTTGCCTGCTAAAGTTATGAAACATAAAGTTGATTTTCTCAAATATATGATCGAGTTGAGGCTGCCAACAAGCGGAAATGAGCTTAGAAAAAAATATGTATTGCACATATGAAAAAATCAACTACTCTTCTCAAGTTTTGTCCAAAAGTGAAAAAGTAAAGCAGATAGAGGGCCTTCGGCCCACCGTCTAACACTCATACACACACACTCACCCAGGGCAGTGATATGCTGTCACATTGAAACTGATCACACTCACACACACTCACCCAGGGCAGTAACGTGCTCTCACACTGAAAATGACACACAGACACACAGACACACACACACACACACACACACACACACACACACACACACACACACACGCACACACACACTCACACTCACACTCACACACACACTCACCCAGGGCGGTGATGTGCTCTCTCAGCTGGTGGAAGGTAGAGATCATAGTTTGGGAGAAGGAGGAGATGTGAGATGCACTGAGCACAAAGACCACACAGTGGATTCTCTGTGCAAGGGAAGGCCTCCTCACATAACCTGGGGTGTTTGACACAACTGGACGCTGACAGCAGGCATTGAACTAGAGGGAGAGAAAAAGAGGACAAAATCACCTGCCAGACATATACCTGTACATAGGTTACTACACTGCTTGCTTTTCATGTAAACAACATTTTTTTATTTACTACAAATCTATGCACACCATAGTCTGATTTGATTAATCAAGTATTACATTAAATTCATTTATCCTAAATTAAATGGTGGACATTACACATGAACATTATTCCCCTGAAGGTGCGTCTCTTCATAAATCCAAATACAGTCATACAATATACAGTGTACACACACACACACACACACACACACACACACATGCACACACACACACAAAGTAACATAGCCAGAAAGGAAGAGGACATCTATCTGTGTTTGTGTATGTCTATGTGACAAAAATAATTAGCTAGACGTCTCCAAATACCGTGTGTCCGTCAGGAATATGTCCCTTGATGACGGCCAGCGTGTCGTGAAGCGAGAGGCTGTTAGTCTCCTCCATTCCCACCATGTCAGACAGGACCAGGGCCATGCTTTCCCTCTCTCGCCCACCATACACTTGGAACGACTGCAGCTGATCAGACAAGTAGAGACATACAGAAAGACATGATATGTTAGTGGTCTATTGGTCCATACACACCATACACTTGGAACGACTGCAGCTGATCAGACAAGTAGAGTCATACAGAAAGACAAGATATGTTAGTGGTCTATTGGTCCAGAACCCCTTTACCTTTCAAAGGATGTGAAAGCTATTTTAGCCTACCACTAAAGTGAACTACCACTCAGGTGATCCATTTCACACACACACACACACACACACACACACACACACACACACACACACACACACACAATATCTTTATATCTACAATTTAGATATAGCCACTCTACTGGTACTGATTGCATGAGCACCATAAGGTGAGATAAGATCAACCGTTTGCCCAGCCTGAGGGCATGTTTCCTCTTCCCATCCAGAATAGGGCTGGGCGATATTCCGGTATTACGACTACGATACGATATGTTTTTGATATCGGATTGTAATTAATAATATCGTCATATCGGTGTCATCTTAATGTTGGACTATTTTATCAAAATCCACTCGCTCTATTGTGTTTTGACCCGTCACTGCCGCAGCCAGAGCCAGTTCTCTCACGTTGCTCAACGGCGCCCCTTTCATAATGCACGTGCTGCCAAATTGCAATTGCACCCTTTCAGTTCAAACACGACGGAGACAGTAGAAGAAGCACAGCTTGCATCAAAGAAAAAGAACATTGTCTCGCTTATATTTCCGCCATTCTAACGTTTCAGTATGTCCTGTGTTTGTAGCCTATTAGCCTACTTGAAGTAGGCCTACTGCTAACTCATGCCTACACACGCACTTAGTTGTATGCGTCTAGTCTGCTCTGTTGCTCCGAAGTTTAGTGTAACTCCGATGTCAGTGGAAACAAATATTTTACCGACGCAATCATAGATGTTAACTCGCATGTTCGATATTTAGGTTGTTAATTAGCTAGATGATTAATGTTGTCGCTTAGAAATCTCTCCTCTTGAACGGAATACCCCGCAAATATCAGTTTCAAAATTACAGCGCGAGTGAGAGAGGACGGTGAAACAGTTCGGAGCGCAGCTGAGAGAGAGAATGTTTGTGAGCGTCATTATAGCAATAGCATTGGCTATAGATATGCAGACGCATATCTGAACGTATACCCTCTGTCTCTCTCTCATCTTCAAATCACTTCGTCACTGAGAGCTTTTTGCAGGGCAAAATGGCAATATGGCAAAATGCATTTTAAAGGTATGCTCATGCAATGTAGGTCTACTCATGCAGGCCTAGATCATAATGCCATATTTTCATTGAGCCTGTTTAAAATATAGGCCTAGTAGGCTATAATTTAAAGGGCCACCATCCAATTTTTTATTTATTTATTTTTTTTGTAAACTTGTGAACTATGTACATAAAAGACTGGCACTACTTGAACATGTTAATGATTTCTGATAGCAAAAATTATATCAATATCATGCTACAACTATTATTTATTATTATTTTTTTTTGAATTGGTATTCACCTCCACCAATCCATGTTGAACATGACGAAAATTAAAATAAACTAGAGAATGTAATTTCAGAGAAATTACGAGTGCATTGAAAATGCAGATGCTGTTTTTAGTTGATTTTGTTGCAAATCATTTCAGTAAATATGATTGCAACACATTTAGATGACTGGAGGCATAATTGGATAAGTGACAGTTGGAATGGTTGAACAGTTAATTAGTTGAGAAGTTTGAACCACATGACAGTTAAGCTGACTAGCATAAATTATCATATATGTTAAGTAGAATTCTAAGTGCTGACTAGCATGTTAAATATGCTACCATGATGATCACAAGAGTTATCTTAGTTGAATAGCATAAAAAAACAAAAATGCTAATTAGCATGCTGACCATGCTAGCTAGAATGTTAATAATGCTAGCATGATGATCAGAGGACTTAGCTGAGTTGAATAGCATCAAAAACAAAAATGCTAATTAGCATGCTAACCATGCTAACTAGCACGCTAATAATGTTAGCATGATGATCAGAAGACTTAGCTGAGTTGAATTGCATGAAAAACCAAAAATGCTAATTAGCATGCTAGCTAAGCTAACATGCTAATAATGATAGCATGATGATCACAAGACTTAGCTGAGTTGAATAGCATCAAAAACCAAAAATGCTAATTAGCATGCTAACGATGCTAACTAGCATGCTAACTAGCCATCCCCCCACTGAGGACTTTTATTTTGAAATAGTTGTGGCCAGAGGATACAGTTGACAGGAGTCATAGTTGATGACAGTTCACAGTTGGAATGGTTGAACAGTTGAATAGTAAAATCATTTTCCATCAAATTAATATGATGAGGACTTTTAATTTGAAACAGTTGCGGACAGGAACCAGCTGGGAGGACGCATAGTTGATGACATCCGGAAGTTGAACAGAATCTGTAGTCTTAAAAGGATCCCCGGCTAGTTGGGCATGTTAGCGTTATAAGACTAGCATTGGCGTCAACTTTAATTAACGTTGTTCAAAACATTAAAAATACGACGGTTTTAAAGAAAATGTTTATTAGAAGCTGAAATTCATTTCACTTGCAAAGTTCCATTGTTGTTACGCCTCAATGACTTACGGGTAAAACGTGACGACAAATGGTTGCACTTGCTTTCGGTCAAGCTGGAGCTACACATGGACAACGTAAATATTGATCCTCTATCGTATCCTCACCTCTCCGATCATCTTCCAACACCGTGTACTGTCTTCCGCGTTGTTCCCTTAATTCATGGTGGCGTGGGTTTAAACGGCAAACTTCACAGAAGATGTATTTTACTTTGCAATAACGTCCTAAACTGGTCCTGTTAAGCCATAGAATTTTGCTGGACAACCATTTGATGTCACGATTTACCCATAAGTCATTGAGGCGTAACCGTAATAGAACTTTACCAAAGAAAAGATTGTCAGATTCTAATAAACATTTTCTTTAAAACCGTCGTATTTTTAATGTTTTGGGGTAACGTAAATTAAAATTGACGTCGTTACTAATCTTATAACATTAACATGCCAAACTAGCCGGGGATCCTTTTAAGTGAGAGGATTGTAGTCTGTGGAAGTGGTTGCTAAGCTGTTGTTAGGTACCTAAGATGATTGATAGGCTGTTGCTAGGGTAGGTGAAGTGGTTGCTAGGGTGGTTGCTAGGTAAATCAACTCAGTTGCCATGGTGGTTGTTAAGTTACAAGTGTGGAAGTGGTTGCTGCGTGGTTGCTAGGCAGTTGCTAGGATATTTGAAGTAGTTGCTATGCAGTTGCTAGGTTGCTAATGTTAAGTCTATGGGAAATTAAAAAAAGATTAAATCCTCATAGTTTCAAAAGTATAAAAGTTACAAAGTAGAAAAGACATTGCAAACATTTCCCGAATATGATCTATGCAACGAAGTTTGAATGAAGTTTCTAAGTTGAGTCGTTAGATCTGAATTACATAGTTGAAGAAGAAGAAGAAGAAGAAGAACTAGAGAATGTAATTTCAGAGAAATTACGAGTGCATTGAAAATGCAGTTGCTGTTTTTAGTTGATTTTGTTGCAAATCATTTCAGTAAATATAATTGCAACACATTTAGATGACTGGAGGCATAATTGGATAAGTGACAGTTGGAATGGTTGAACAGTTAATTAGTTGAGAAGTTTGAACCACATGACGGTTAAGTTGACTAGCATAAATTATCATATATGTTAAGTAGAATTCTAAGTGCTGACTAGCATGTTAAATATGCTACCATGATGATCACAAGAGTTATCTTAGTTGAATAGCATAAAAAAACAAAAATGTTAATTAGCATGCTGACCATGCTAGCTAGAATGTTAATTATGCTAGCATGATGATCAGAGGACTTAGCTGAGTTGAATAGCATCAAAAAACAAAAATGCTAATTAGCATGCTAACCATGCTAACTAGCATGTTAATAATGTTAGCATGATGATCAGAAGACTTAGCTGAGTTGAATTGCATGAAAAACCAAAAATGCTAATTAGCATGCTAGCTAAGCTAACATGCTAATAATGCTAGCATGATGATCACAAGACTTAGCTGAGTTGAATACCATCAAAAACCAAAAATGCTAATTAGCATGTTAACTATGCTAACTAGCATGCTAACTAGCCACCCCCACTGAGGACTTTTATTTTGAAATAGTTGTGGCCAGAGGAAACAGTTGACAGGAGTCATAGTTGATGACAGTTCACAGTTGGAATGGTTGAACAGTTGAATAGTAAAATCATTTCCCATCAAATTAGTATGATGAGGACTTTTAATTTGAAATAGTTGCGGACAGGAACCGGCTGGGAGGACACATAGTTGATGACATCCGGAAGTTGAACTGAATCTGTAGTCTTAAGCTGGCAACAGACCTACCGATTATTAACCCCGATTTTGATACGATGGAACGTCCGGGCCAGTCATGGGTAGTCACGGGTAATCATGAGTAGTCGCAAGTTTCAGTCGTGGCTAGAATCGTTATGTGTGTTTGGGTGACAGATTTGTAACGATGCGATTCTTCCCATTGTTGACGCAATTACGACTGGGTCCGACTGAATCAAACATGTTTGATATGATCTTAACCGGTCCGTTCTGAGGTCGCTATGATACCAATTATGACATTAAAATGCCGACAACTCGATCGTTAGGTTTGTGCTCATGAACGACCGTCAATCGTCCCAGATTGAGTCTGTAGGTTTGGCTCACTAATCGTAAAAGACTGGCGTTCTAATCGTAAAAGACTGAGAAAGTCGGTAGGTCTGTTCCCAGCTTTAAGTGAGAGGATTGTAGTCTGTGGAAGTGGTTGCTAAGCTGTTGTTAGGTAACTAAGGTGATTGATAGGCTGTTGCTAGGGTAGGTGAAGTGGTTGCTAGGGTGGTTGCTAGGTACATCAAGTCAGTTACCATGGTGGTTGCTAAGTTGAAAGTATGAAAGTGGTTGCTACATGGTTGCTAGGCAGTTGCTAGGATATTTGAAGTAGTTGCTATGTAGTTGCTAGGTTGCTAATGTTAAGTCTATGGAAAATTTAAAAATATTTAAATCTTCATAGTTTCAAAAGTATAAAAGTTACAAAGTAGAAAAGACATTGCAAACATTTTCAAAGAACAATAGAGTGCATTTTCAATGCACTCTAATAAATAAATGTTAAATGTTGCAGAGCTGTTGGCCCGTTTCACTCTTCGTCGTTAAAATATCGATATATATCGTATATCGCCCCTTGGCCCCAAAATATCGGGATATCAGTTTTGGCTCATATCGCCCAGCCCTAATCCAGAACAGTTAGAGGCATCTCATTGTTACAATTCTGTACATCTGACATCCTAATCCGACCTACAGGTTCACAGTGTTTGTCATTTTCCCCAGTTTCATTTCTTTAGGACAAACGTTTTTTTTCCCCCTTCTTATTTTTCCCCTTTTTTCATTTCTTAAACCTCCCCCCCCCCTTTTTTATTTTTCTATTATTATTTTCAATGTTATAATCATTGATTTATTTGTTTCAGTATAAAGGGCAGAGCCCAATGGGACAATGATCTAGACCCCGGTCTTTGAATCCAGAGACCGGGGTTCAATTCTTATCTCTCCTAAAAATAATTTTCAGAGATAAGTATAAGGTACATCATTTCATATATCTCAAAAGCGATAGTGGAGTGGTTAGAGCCCCAGCCTCCCACCAGGGAGACTGGGGTTCGATACCCGCTCTGCACATTAAAGTCATATATTGAGCTCTGGTCCACACCTGTTGCCCGCGCTCCCCTATACCCTAAATTCTAAACCTAACCCATTGATCCAGGGCAACAAGTTTGACATTGATCCTGGACTCTTCAGTGTTTTTTGCCCTAAAAGGTGCCTTCCAGGCAGTGCTACCTTCAAGGCACTACTCCCCTTGGTTTAGGGTTGTGATGAAAGATGAGGGGGTTAGGGTTAGGAATAGGGTAAAGGTAGTCCTTTTAGGTTGTGCTGCCCATGATCAAACCAGTTGAAACACATTGAGTAACTTCAACCAATCAGAATTGTGTTGTCTCAGGAGGTCATTTCCTTCCTACCTGTTTGGTGAAGCTGGTAGTTGGGTCGAGGGATTTTCCTACCATCGCCCGGTTCACGACCCGTCCATAGAACACAGACTGGACTGAGCTGATGAAACTGGACTTGCCCGCTCCAACTGGGCCAATGAGCAGAACTCTGGCAGCAGGTACTGAGTCACAGGCCGGCTTATAGGAGCGGATGAAGTCCATCAGAGCATCTTTAGTCCTAAAGCATTTGGGTACACAGGATATGTTTCAGCACGAAAACAACTTCACAAATAAAAAGCATATTTTGTAAAGGATATTTTGAAATAACTTTCACAGCACAAGATAGAAGAAAACTGATAAGTGTCTGTAAACTTACTCCTCAGTCCAATCCACTTGTCTCCATGGAGATTCCAGCAGTCTGGGAGAGGCTACCAGACAGAGAAGAACAGCAATGTTTATGTACAATATGTGGGTGAAAATAAAATGATAAAATTAATATAAAAACAATAATGACATCACATTTATTTACATACATATGAGGTCCGCTGGAAAAGAAGAGAGACAACACTCTTAAAAGTCAAATAAATACTGGCATTGTACCTTTAGCATTACGAGTTGGTGTATTCTTCTGACTTATATTTTCAGAGGCAGACTGGTCAGGAGAAGATGGTGTAGACAGGACAGGGGTAGGTCCAGAGGCAGATTGGTCAGGGCCAGGGGATGCAGACGAGGCAGGGTTGGGTCCAGAGGCATGATTGTCAGGGGAAGGAGCTACAGACAAGGCAGATTTGAGGAGGGCAGGAGATGTAGGTGAGACAGACTGGTCAGGGGCAAGAGATCCAGATGAGACAGACTGGTCAGGGGCAGGAGATGTAGGTGAGGCAGATTGGTCAGGGGCAGGAGATGTAGGTGAGGCAGACTGGTCAGGGGCAGGAGATGTAGGTGAGACAGACTGGTCAGGGGCAGGAGATGTAGGTGAGGCAGACTGGTCAGGGGCAGGAGATGTAGGTGAGGCAGACTGGTCAGGGGTAAGAGATCCAGATGAGGCAGATGGGTCAGGGGCAGGAGATGTAGGTGAGGCAGATTGGTCAGGGGTAGGAGATGTAGGTGAGGCAGATTGGTCAGGGGCAGGAGATCCAGATGAGACAGATTGGTCAGGGGCAGGAGATGTAGGTGAGACAGACTGGTCAGGGGCAGGAGATGTAGGTGAGACAGACTGGTCAGGGGCAGGAGATGTAGGTGAGACAGACTGGTCAGGGGTAGGAGATGTAGGTGAGACAGGGGTGAACGGTGGAATTGAGAACAAGAACTCTGGAACTGCTTCTTCTTCTTCTGCCATCTCAGCCTTTAAAAGCTTTGGAGTTAAAGGGGAAAAAAACAGAATTTAAAAGCTTTGGCATTAAAGGGGACAAATGTGAATTTCTTTCCATCTATTCCCAGCTTATTTTCTTATAACCCATAGTGAAACTGGAAGTGTTTATATAAAAGCTTTAAACATAAAAGAAAACTGTTTAAATATCCAGTAAGGGCAGACAGTGACTGATAACTGATAATCTGATTGATAATCCGTGACTGATAACTATACTTGTTTAACCAGCAATCCAGTGTGAATCAACAAATAGTCCTATTGTTTGACCTTACTGACAGCTGGTAGTGGGTAAGAAGTTATGAAGGTACAGTATGTTGGGCAACATTAGACCAAAGTCGTGAAACAAACAGCACTCTCTAAAACTTGAGTAACTGGGTTATAGTAACTCAATTACGTAAAAGAGGACCAATCCAAACTTGGGTTACAGTAACTCATTTGGTTGGGTTGCATTTTAACCAAATGCAAACCAAATATGGGTCAATTATGAAATGTTGTATTTAACCCAGCATGTGAGGTTATTAAAATTACCCCAAAATAACCCTGCAGTTTTTAGGTTAGCAATAACTGAAGGGGGCACACATAACAGGAGACTTTCTCTTCCTGTCTTGTGATATATAAAGACATTCATATTTATTACCAACTATTAGGATAGCATAGGATATTAACATCAACAATTTTGGTGCCAGCCATGCATGGACATGTATGAGACAGACAACATAAAAAAATAAAAATAAAAAAAAAGAATGAGAGAAAAGAAAAAAGCAACCAATACATGCACCAAAAGCAATAGCAGCCAATGACAAAGAATAAGCACACCGAACAGTCAGCAGTAACAGATTATGAAGGAGACAGCAACAAAGCAGGAATCAAGAAGCAACAGCATACAGCATAAGTTGAGATAAAAACGCAGTAACAATACAAGATACATAAACAAGCATCAATAAGCCGCCACAAATGGCAAATAAGCCACAAAAATATGCAACATATGGGGCAGTAAACACAAAAAATCAAACAAAACCTTTTACTTCAACTAAAAATCTACCAACATCTTTTATTAAAACTGCACTTTTTAGTTTGGACTTTGGTTTAGTTTTAGTTTGGACTTTTTATGATTGGTCAAAAGAATCAGAGAAAATGAAAAAAAGAATTCACATCTTTTTTTCCCTTGGCGCACCCAGACACTGCCATTAGTGGGCTAAGCCACAAAATCAGAATATACACTGTACTAGCTCTAGATAAAAATGACTTTGTTCCATATACACATCTTTGGATTACATTGTTAAGTTTTGTGTAGGCTAGTGGCCTTTGAAGTGCATTTTGTTAATAAAACCAATACAAAAGAAAAAAAAAAATGTGTAGCAAATTTTGGATAACTACTCTATTGATTAACTGTACTGTAGGTTATGTGTGACATTCAATAAAAGCATCTGCCAAAAGAAAGTCCAAATAAAGATATACATAAATACTCATAAACACAGAACGGTATACAATCCCTATAATATCTAACAAAAGGGCTCACCTCACTGTCCGAGCCAGGTAGATGTGCTAGCCTAGAGTGGCAGGTTTGAGCTCCGCAGGAGAGGAGATGAGATGGGAAGAAGTGGCACGATCTTGACAGGAAAATGAAACCTAACAGGCAAATTAAATTCCAACATTGGATACCCTCTGTTCTGTTCTGCAGCTTGGGGGCTCCACACCCACAGTCTCAGAGCAACAAAGGGTTGTTATTGCACATTTTCTACTCATTTCAAAAACATTAGGAAGGAGTGGCTTACCTGATCACGCAACGAGAAATATGTGTACAATACATCACCTGGTTAAACCCTGCATCTCCTCTGATGCCATGGAGACTTGGCTTGCCACACTTGTTCCAGGACCAGCTTTCTCTGGTTTCACATGTTTAGTACATACTTGGCTTTAATATTCCCCCTCTGCTTCCTTCTTGGCATCATCTATGGGACTCAGAATCTCATTAACATTTCATTTACACTTCAAAGACAGCGCAACAACTCTTCAGATAAAGATGTTTGTTTGAGTTGACGTCAAAACACCTGTGGGGTAAATTGTTTTGTGAAGGCCTAATGTTATTCAACCACATTTAATGTGTACTGATTGAGCAATCATGGCAATTTGCCAAGAGATTATTTAAGCTCTCCAGGAGAGGGTATACATGTATGTATACCGCCATAGCTACTATAAGTGCATTCACATCCCAAGAGCGGCACAAGCAGTTAAATTGCTGGAAGTATCAATAAACAAGAGTGTCAAAAGTGATTAAATTGACCAAATTTGGTTGACGACAGCACCTAAGATAAGTGCTCAACTTCATGCTAATTAGCCTGTGATTTTCAGCTGTGAATTAAATGTCACGTCAGGTGTACATTCCTTTGGGTATTTAAAGACCATACCAGCAATACAGGTTACAGTATGTGTTCCATGGCTTTGAAAACAGTTTTTTTTATTCCCTGTTTTACTCATTAATATGCATTCCTTGTTGGGTGTCATGGTCTTTAATGCTCCACTTTGTTCATCATCTTTTCGCATCTTTTGAGGGTGAAATGATTTATCAAGCTCTATACTACTGGGTATGCCTGTGTAGTCTACATGCATTGTGATTATGGTAAACATTGTATTAATTGTTTTAGTACTAAAACATTTCTTAAAAAGGAACAATATTGTTATCATATAGCCTAAGCATGTTTAGTCATCTATCTTAGTTAAACAGAAATTAATATACTAACTGCATATTTGAAAAGTTGGAGTAGGCTAACTCTAGCATGCGCACGCACACACACACACACACACACACACACACACACAAACACACAATGACCCCTGCCTGTTAAATATCTCTTTTAAACCGTAGATAGGCCAAAGCTTTCTTCCTTGGGTAAGAGACTTTTTCATTGCACTTGTTGCTCTTGGATGCTCCCAGTGTAGGAGATGTTGAAAATGGCACCATGAAAATAGAGATGTCTGTCATATTGAACTCTATTCTCATAGTGTGTGGGTGGAGATCATCTCTGTTTTCATGGCCCTTGTTGTTGCAGATTCATATGTAGCATTGATATGCAACATAGATTCATATGCGGCATCCTTATCCTTATACAGATTTATATTCAACCCCAATTTACTGTAGCTTCAGCTTAGCATAGAAGTAAAGTGTATAGTACAGTAGCCAAAGAGATGCTATCTGGTTACTTTACATTCCAGTGCCTATGCTAAGCTAAAGCTACAATTTGGGGCTGCCAGACAAGGAAATTACTTGAAAATAAAAGTTCTGCATCGTGCTGCTGTTGTGTTTGCCCAAGTGTTTCACTTACACCAAATCACATGATTTCTAGAAGGACAAGTTGTCAGTGAAGTAGTTTCAGTTGGATATCTGAATCTAGCCTGTCCGGTTGAATGGGCAGCTGCATGTCTGAAACTTGCCAAGACCAACATAACAAAACACTAGTCGCATTGTTGTGATTTGATATATAAGATGATCACACTGTGATAACATGACAAAAAAATTGTCTGACATGCCTAAATTTTCTAAAGAAAATTTCCACAACTTTTTTTTTTGTTTTAACAGATTATTTGTTCATATAGGCCTATTTGAAGGGTGATAATTACAAGGCTTTTTCTTACCAATCAGGACCGTTTCAAGGTACTTTGGGGGCCCCAAGCAAACAGGGCATCATGGGGCCCTTCACAGCTCATAAACAGCTAGGCAACATGAATCACATTGTTATAATCATCAAGCATCTTTCCTATAATTATTTGTGTTGATGTCATAGTTGTCTAACTGCAGCCTAAAGTCACATTTCATTGAAGAACACCTCAAAATAAATTACTAATTACTAAAGCAGCCAATTCAGTTTTACACCAGTTGCTGTAGCTTAATACATGTGAAGTAGTAGAATAACTCATTGATGGGCAATTTATCAGTTCAACTACAAAAAACTGTGTGACAGGAACTCAAATTCCTGCATAGAAGGGACACGAAACCAAACAAGTAAACGCCAACTTTGGATTCTCTGTGTCCTACAGCACGTAGGCGACACACCCATGAACTCATCATGATGAAGACTAGATCTAAATGCACTCAGTCCAAATCAAATATGGATATGAAAGAGGAGGCTTGATGTTTAATGTCACTTAATTATAGGCACTTAACACTGATAATTACACTAGATACTGAACTTCTACAACAATAGATGCAGATGCCAAGTCTGATGAACGTTTTCAAAATGTGAGGGTGGTTGGTAGTGCAGCTCAATTTATCATGCATGTGAATGCAGAAGCACCTGCAAGTATATAAAATCAATCAAGAAACTAGTCAGCCAACAGAAGTACTCCTGATTGGCTTGCAGCCAAAGTTAATCTCTGTTTTCTCCCATGGTGGAAAAAAACACACCTGAGGAGCTTGTAACCTGCAGCAGCCATTTACTGTCAGTTGGAGGTTTCACTGGAAACAGGAAGGAGTGGCATCCTCTCGAAACCTAACAATCAAATGCCCACTTTGGATAACTTCTGTTCTCCTACATGTACTCACCTGCATGAACTTTAAATTTATCACATAAGCCTCAGGCTACACCAAATACGGGCCATGAAACTAGTTTGAGTGCAGTGAATGCAGGGGCCACATATTTGTCCTTAGAGGAGTGCATTTCTGTTCATTATCAAAATCATCTACATGCATAACCTCTGACTGTCAGGTGGAAAAAAAATACTTACACATTACTTCATTTTGTCTTCCCTTTTTGTGTTTATAAGCAGTTCCATAAGTTCAGCAGTGATATACCATGCATGCATTGTGGCTAGAATGCAGTCTTTTCAGCAGGTAAGAGGCTAGTTCTGCCAATTTAGGGTTATGGTGAGAGTTGAGAGGGTTAGAGTTAGGGTTAGGATTTAGTGTGTTGTTAAATCATTTTTAAGAAGGCTGAATGCCACTATTTCAAAGCTCTTTGAATGGGGCTGCAAAAATGATAGGAGGGCCCCTCTCCAGGATACATCACATTGCTACCAATCAGCAAAGTTTGACAATGCATCATGAGAATATGATAGGCTTTCCAATCTTTTTGAATTTAAATATCTCCAATAAAGTATCTACATTCTTCGGCAACTTTTTTAAAGTCAAAGTTTGTGGAATTGTCACCTTATTCTGGTAGTACATGAAAAAGGCTATTTTTTGGGGGGGGTTAAGCAATCATTTATCACTAGGTGGAAATCACAGACCCTTGTATGAAGTAAAGCGCCAAGGGGTGGGTTATGACCAGGCTACTACAATGGTGTTGTTATCTTGAATGCCTTTAAAGCAAAGTGTCTGTTATTCAGGGCTAGTAGGAGCTAGTAGGTCTTTTTTGACCTCAGCAGTGCCTTCCAGGCAGCGCTGCCTTCATGTCACTCTCCCCAATTTAGGGTTAGGGTGAGGATTGAGGGGGTTAGGGTTAAAGTACTGCCTTTCGACTGTGCTGCCTGGAAGGTGCCGATGGGGACAAAAAAAAAAAACACCATCGAGCTATGCAGTACAACATAAAATGGCTCTGAGGTACATAGTTTTAAGTTTGGGAACAACTAAACTAGAAACCCTAAAAGAGTGGCATCCATCCATTTAATAGAAAGTGCACGCTTCCCAGTCTAACCCCCCTGTCCAGTCTTCCCAGAATAACAGGCAGGAGTTTCACTGCAAATTGGAAGGAGTGGCAGGATGTTTACAGGAGACTGAAACCTAACAAACAAATACCTACTTTGAATAATATTTGATCCCCTGCAGGTACACATCCATATACTTGAATACACCTTTGATGGTATGAAGCCTTAGGCTAAACCGAATATCAAGGATACAAGGAGTTTGTATTGTCACAAGCATGTGTTTGGGATTAATCAAGCATAGTTCATTTGCATGAGGGTGAACACGAGTGGAACATTCAGTCCATGTTGTTCCAAATTGTTTTGTTTCACTCCATATCTGCAACAGGGCATTGACGCCGGGGTGTCAGGGGTGTGGCACCAAATTTTGGGCCCTATATCACAAGCAATGGCCATGGGCCCGCCTCAGTCTGGAACACAATTCCAGACTCTTCCAGGTGGGCCCTCCCACCCCTTGGGGCCCTGGTAACTCAGTCCCCCTTTTCCTATACAACTCCCCTGAAGGGAAGTGTTTTAATTCTTGAATGCAGATACCATGTGAGAATTATGGTTGTCCTGAGAGGGCCATTAAAGTATGATTTTTTTTCTTTCAATATTGCTTTCTGCCGGCTATGATGGATACCAACAGAACAAGTTAATGTGGGTTCAAGTCGATATTTTCAACCCTCAATGGCACCTTCCAGACAGCATTGCCTGCAGGGCACTACCTTATCCCCAACTCCCTTAACCCTCACCCTAACCCTAATGCCCTTAACCTTCACTCTAACCCAGGGGTTTTAAACAGGTTCATTCCCAAGGACCACCATTCTGACTAGAAGTCGTTGGTAGCCCACCGTCGAGGGGTGGCGCTTCTTTGTTATACCCAAGACTATTGTGATGTCATGAACAACATACATCTTTAGAAATCGAGCTGGAGATATGTGAGAAATATACAATCTGACAAACGTGTAAATAAGGGCCGCCGTTCCCCATACGCAGAGTACGCAAGGTGCGTAGGGCCTCAACCACTTGGCAGGGCCTCGGGGGCCTCCAATTTTGAGCTTTACTAAAAAATGTCATGATAATAGTTACATTGCAAAAATATATGAATTAGTAATGAATAGGCCCATCATTTTTTGTTAAAAATTGCGTAACTCATCATACAATTCAAGCAAATTAACAGTTTTGCCTAATATACAAAGATAGTCCTACCCACCCCTATTCCCTGAAATGGTACATCCCAAATTGCGTCTTTGAGTTTGTTGTGTCGGCTTTGATTGAAGCAGCAAGCAGCAACGTTAGAAAACTGCAAATTGCAAGATTCTGCTGTGCAAATGTCCAGTAAATGTGTCAACATCGTTGACATCTAATAATGAAGAGACAGCATGAATGTGGTGCTGAAAAGCGAAAGAAAAAGAAGCAAAAAGAAGACGCCCGTGCATCCCTGGCCGGTAAGTCCGTTTAGGCTAACGTTAATTGTTTTGCTAACTTAACGTTCAATGATGTTGCTCAATTTAGGCTCGGTTGGTTGCAATATGAAACAATCTGGATTTTAAAATGAATGTGGCATGTTTGCAAGTAGTTGACAATTGTCACTGTAGTTTGTAGATATCGTGCCTTAGTCAACAAAGTTCAAGATATCCGCAGTGCACTTCTTCATAAATAGTAAAGGTTTGAGTGGAACTTCGAAGTCTTTGCTTTTGTTTTTTTTTGTTTTTTTTTTTTGGGGGGGGGGGGGGGGGGGGGGGCCTCCCTGACCAGTTAAGCTTAGGGCCTCCAAAACCTTAGCAGCGGCCCTGGTGTAAATACTAATCATTTTAGTAAAATAAGCCAATATATCTACCATGTGTTAATTAGAAATAAACCATAGACTGCCTAACACAGTCCATACATGTACTGTACATTGTTTACAGGATGATAAGTTTCTGTTTCACTGGAAACAACCTTGTGAGGATTTAAGGTGATGTAAATGGTTGGAATGGTGCCCATTCCTCCTTTGAATATGTTTTTTGCATATGCCTACATCAGGAGAACATTCCGGTACTACTTGTTCTGTGTCTTATGGCTTTACAAAGGTGAACGGACCTGATTCACCAATACCTGCTCAATAACTGCTGATATTTGTTCTCAAGTTTGTTCTCAAGGTGACATAGAATGGATTAATGGAGTATTGTACCTTGTTTTCTTATGTTAAAATACAATATATTCAATTGTATTTTGTCAAAAATAAGATAAAGTGATAATTTACAAGCCTAGTTTAGTTAACATCTCATATTTAAGATGTGTATTGAAAGGGGTTTTTTTTTTTTTTTTGCCTAAACAACACCTCACTCTGGCCACCTTAATTGAACTGCAATGGCTTTGTGCTATTTGACATCATTTGTAGGCTTTATTCTATTTCGCCCATGATTTAGTGGCTATTTCTAAATGTAGGATTTCAATATGCCTGCCTCATGTTCATGATGGCTCTTTGACCATGCACAACCTCTCTTAAATCATTAAAGCCAATGTAAAAGTGGTTTTCCATTCTATTACTCCTTTAAGTTTAAATAAATCTGTATTAATGAATATTAATCCTCTGGAAAAGCACCCAAGTGTGCTTTAGGAACAGATTCCCACATACTGTAGGAAATGATTGGAGAATGAGACTAAATGTCTTTTTTTCGTGACTTAGGTTTCTCATTGAATATGCATTCCTGGTGACGTGATCATGCTCTCATATAATGCTGCACCTGCCAACCTAATCTCAGTGAAGGTGAGATCAAACATCAGGTTCGACCAGATACCCATAACCTGCCTGCACTGGGATTTAGGTAAGCACCATAGTCATATTCTAATTGTTTTTTAATAGTAATAAATATTTTTTTTAAAATATAAAGATGATGAAGTTTAAAGTAATGAAACATGGTTGTCAAATAATCATAAAAAACATTGATGGTGGTTGTGTCACGCAGAAATGTGACTATATTATTTCATTTCTTTATTATTAACCCCCCCCATTCTTTTATTTATTTATTTATTTATTTATTTTACATTTCTCTTCTACTGCTGTATGTTGCACACTGCAGTCTTTGCCAATGACCTGTTGTTGCTTGCTTCATGTTTTGTCTTGTGTTGCTGTGTCATGTCCTAACTGGTACAGTATTGTATTGCTGTTATATTGTCACTGTTTTATGCACACATTCTTGTCTTGTCTGCTTGCTGCATCTTGGTCTGTACTGTTTTGTGTTCTTTTATACAGTATGTTGTCCATGGTGGCACGTCCTATCCTATCCTATCCTATCCTATCCTATCCTAATAGTTATATAGCTGAGTTGTTATCTACTAACATTTTGTTAAACAGTAATTGTGTCCACAAGAAGATTAGAAGTCATCATTTCCATTATCAGAATAGGTCAGCAACCTCTGTATAAAATAATAAGAACATAAGAATAATGAAACAAATTGAAATTTTAAAAAAGTATTCATATATTTTTTACATTTTGCTTGTTTCTATTGTTTTTGTTTAGTTTTAATGTGATTAGTGTAATATACTAGCTTTTGCTTTTCCATTTGGCCTTTGCTATACCTTAATGAACCAAGCTGTCAATCAAAAAACTCAACACCTCACTAACCCTCAATATCACAATTGTCAACATCTCACTAGTGCAGGTTAAACATCCCACTAACCCCCTACAGTTGAAACCATATGTTTACATACACCTCAGAGAGAAAAACAATAACTTTTTTCCCTTTACATTCGAACATTGAATCAGAGTAAGCTTTGTCTTCTGCTTATCAGTTCAGTCACTATTATCACATTTTTTATATTTATTAAATGTTAGATTAAAAAAACTAAAGAAAAGAAAAAACGTAAAGAAAAAAAAGTTTTTGTTTTTCTCTCTGAGGTGTATGTAAAGATATGTTTTCAACTGTACGTCTCGCATCTCACTAATCCTCAACATCTCACCTTTTGGTTCACAACACCTTTTTTTGTTACATGACTGACACTGTCAGTTTGAACTTGCTGGTAATAAGAAGCACACGCGGCCAATGGCAGATGTGTCAGTGTGGGCCTGATGCCTCTGAAATTGAGCCAGTTAGATGATTTCCATTTTCAAAGCTGTAATCGGCAAGTCTACGTAATTCCGAAAATTAGAAAAAAAAAAGGAAAAAAAAAAAAATCATATTACTCTCTGATCCCTCCCCCTATCTTTACTATGCTCCTCAACGGCCTCTCAAATCCCTCCCTCGATGTAGCACGTTGTTGTCAGCAGCTTGCTCAATGCTGTGATTGACAGGCAGTTATCCCTCCCTCCGAATCTGATTGGTGGTAGGCTACAGAGAGCACTGGATTTTTTCAGTGACGATTGCAGTGTTTAGATGGAGCTATAGAATATAGAATTCGGATTTCTTCATAAAAAGCCTTTTTCATGTACTACTTCCAGAATAACGTGACATTTATATGAAATTTATTTTTAAGAGTTCCCGAATACAGCTTTAACTAGAGAAAAAAACTACAGTGATGAATGCTAAGCAGTGCAAGCAGACTAGCAGGGTATTTTTAATTTGTGCAATAAACAGCAAATACTAGGCCAACATTTGTCTTACTGGTAAAATGCAACTCTACAATTTCTACTTTTGCGCACCAAAAATATAAAAGAAGACATTTTGTGTCCTCCAGGGGCTTTCTGCACATATTTAACCTAAGGTAAGTGCACATCTTTACTCCAATTTAACAGCACATTCAGCATTTACTAGTCACGTTATTCTGCATATGTTTGATATTCAGGAGAAACCTAGACAAAACAAAATCTAAAGTGAAGACCGTTGATTCATAACCATTCAAATTGTATATCATTCAAATTGTACAATAATTCAATTTTAGCTAGTTGACTAATGTTAGCAAGAAGGCCTAATCATAGATACGATTAAGAAAAGACAGCTTTAAGCAAGAGCAAACTCTTAAGATGACTTGACAGTGTTCTTGATCATAAGATAATCAATCATGTTATACAGTATAGTGCAGGATAAATGTAGCCTATAATTACAATATTTTGAACAATTCTTTCATGCTTGTTCTCCAATCAAAATTAAAAATGTTCATGCAATCAAATGATGTAAATACCACATTATTACCATTATAGATGTGCCATGTGCCCGTAAGAATAAAGACTAACTATACGTTCACACCTAGAGCTACTAAAGCTGTAAAATCGCTGGATGTCATTCACTTTCTATAGACAAGAGCAACAAAAGCGACAAAAGCCACTATACCAGCTGTAAAAGTTTGGCGATTTGAGTGTCTAAAAAGGTTTAAAAATGGATAACTTTATGCAAATTAGCTATGAGGCGTTTCAGCTGTAAAATTTAAATACTGTTCTGCAAATGGAATGACAACAGGCACGTCATGAGCGATAAAGCAATTTGAGTGAACACAGAAATTTTAGCAGCTACTTTTTTGAGCGACAAAAGCAGTTTTACAGTTTTAGTAGCTCTTGGTGTGAACGTACATCAATAGGTTTCATTTCCCAGATACAACTTGTGGAGGAACTGGTTCCTTACTCATCACTGCCCTCTATCATTTCCTCCTAGTACTTCCTGCTTCCTCTTGGCCTGGGACATCCTGCTTTCTGCCTGCACCAGGACAACCCGTTTCTGCTTTCCCCATTTTAGTAAACCTTTTTAAAACTGTCATGCCTGGATCCACATTTAGATTGTGCATCAGGTGCCAGGCACACATTTGGGTAGCAAGCACAAAGTGTAAAGAGTGCGGGGCCCAGCAGCCTGCCAAGGTACCCACCATCCAGCGTCTCTTAAATCCTAAACACATAGATAAAGCTGCTGCCCTGGTGTGTTTGTTAGGAATTCATTGTGTTTAAAAATAAAGTGAGAAATGAGCTGATATAAAAGGGATTTCGCTGTTTCTTTAATCCACTGCAACAGGATGTGGGAGAATCAGGTTCAGGATGTCGGGATCAGGTTTTAAACTGTAGTAATTATATAATTTACACAAGGATTGATTTTGAGACACTAGATATCAAAGGAATGTATAGCTAAGGCCCAGGTTAAAAAAAAAAAAAAAAACTTAATTAAATACGTATTGTCTGTCTATTGTCAATGCTTTGTATGGCTCTAACTGCAACCAATCCGAGCAACAAACAAGCCCATTCAAACAATGTTATGACCAACGACCCCCTGTTCACATGATTGGATAGACACCGCCGATGTCTGAATACAACGCTTCCCTATTGCTGATAGACGTACCATAGATACCCATAGATACAAAAAGGGACTAGTGCAGCCCTTGATTGCATTTTGCGTCACGTGCTCTGGTATTGGCTCTGAGCTATGTACAGACACTATGATAGACATTTGTAGCGCCGTACCATAGATACTCTGTGTACTCAAACAACATTCCTTCATGGGTGACTAGATTAAACACATCAGATGTGACACATACCATACAAACACAGGCAGTATGCCACAAATACATACCTGCATAATTATTGCAGGCGCACTGGAGTAAAAGCGGCAATCAATCATGTGTAAGAAGACCCATCCCAAAGACAGTTGATTAACAGCTTGTTTGACAGCTTGTTCCTTCAAGGGAAAGCAGAAATATTTTAGACAAAGGTGTAGAATTACAGTAATAGGCTTGCCTGGGAGTTCCCATGCTCCTTTGCCTGCTCAATTTCTTTTCACTCTGCAAAGCAGCATGGTGACCATGGCCCATTTTCTCGCCTGCTTTCGGTATCCAATCACAGAACAAAAAGGGACTAGTGCAGCCCTCGATTGCATTTTACGTCACGTGGTGGCTCTGGTATTGGCTCTGAGCTATGTACAGACGCTATGATAGACATTGGTAGCGCCCAAAAATCGGCTCTGGATAATCGTAAATGACGTGTTGAGAAAAGGACGCTATACGAGGAAAGCAATAGGTAGGTCTCCAGTCTAAATATCACTTGTGATTTTAGTTTGGCAACCTCCTGGCTAGTAATATCTGGCACAATGGAAATAAAGAAAACCAAGAAATGTATAATTTCCTTTTATTTACTTATTTGTTTTTTTTTCTCCTACTTCTCTGTGTTTTTGTCACATCCTTTTCATTTTCTGAAGATTTGTTTCTTTTACTAGATTATGCTCCATATGTTTCCAATGCTGAAGAAATGGCCTTAGAGGTCTGACCGCACTGTAAACACATTACAGGGCTCTAGAGTGCGACCAATTTGGTCGCACATGCGACCTAATTTCTCAATGGTGCGACTTAAGAAAATCAGAGGTCGCACCGGTACGACCAGCCGTTTGCGGGGGGCAAGTGTATGCATAGAAACTCCGATTGAGGAGGCTCCTCTCTCCCCGGCGCCTTTCAGTAGAGTTGTATGTCTCGAGACCGGTCTTGGTCTCGAGACCGGTCTCGAGACCAATTTTACGTGGTCTCGGTCTCGTCTTGGCCTTGACAGTGTATTGTCTTGGTCTTGTCTTGGTCTCGGATCCCTTGGTCTTGTCTTGGTGTCTTGCAAGACCAAGACCAAGACAAGATAAATAAATGCAATATATGTTTCTTTTAATGATATTGAGTTGCCGATTTATATGGCTTAACAAACCTAAACAATGAGACTCACCAAAACGAAAGTGAGTGCGCGTAAAAGACGCCCCTAATGGCTGCAGCAGAGCAAGGCTGTCGTCTCTCTCAGTGACAGAGAGAGCCGAGCACTTCCAGCTACATGCAGCTCTAAATTACTCTTCTAAAAGTTCACTTTCCACTCGCAAAATGTAGGCAATATAATTATGGAATGTTCGTGTATGCAAAGGCATGCGAGATGCCATGCTAGTTAACGTGATCTCTAATGTATGGGAATTAAATCTTTCATCTTTCATTTTGGTAAATTTAGTATAGGATACCGAGAGACAGACATCCTAAAAACTCCCGTATTTAGTGGTTCATGGATGCTTGTGAATGCGAGTGACTCTTATCGGGAATAAATAAATGAACGCCGTTGATATATTTTCAAAGTTATCTCTATTGCATTTCGAAAGAATCCATTCCACTTGATGTAATAGCGAATGTATACCGCTGACAATCCGCTCCGGGTTTTGCATTACTTTTGCATAACTCGTTAAGCAGTAAAAGTGCAGGCTGCCCAAAATGTTGAAACACCAACCCAGTCATCTCACAAAGTAGGCTAGAACTAGCTTCTGCTAAAACCGTATCATTGTGTTCTCAAAATTAACTCAGGCCATGTTAAATCAAGATGGGTTGCCAACTTGCAGAAATCAAAATAAGCAGTTATGGGCAGATATGAATGAAATGCATCTCAGAAAAGTAAAGAGCTTAATCTTGTGCTCAACCTAGCCTAAAAGTAGCCTACAAATTTAAATTGTACAAGTCAGTATTTATTTTTGTGTTATGAAGGCTGCATAGTGCCATGTCTTGCCCATTGTGTGGAACTATTTCTTATGTTTAATTACCGTTGGCACACTGCATGTTGTGTTACATCTAAAACTAAAGGAAACACAAAATAAAAAGTAGAATGCACCCATCAAGTTGGCCAAATTGTGCCACATTCATCTCATTATAGCAGTAGGTTTAAATGCTTAAAGGACATAGCTATCTGAAATGCACACACACAAAAAAAAAAAACATCCAAAAAATTCTAATGTGCCACCTGGCTTGAGAAACCTGCTCTTAACTTTTACCAGTAGAAGCAAGGCCAACATAGAGTAGAATTGAATGTAATGGAGTTGACTTGAAATGTCTGGAGTGGGGACATCTCGATGGTAGACCTCAACTCATCATAGTGGGTGACTAGGTGATATCCCCCTGCTGGTATTTAATTAGCCTAATATTGCTATAGAGTAGGCCTGACACTCATTTTTGTCACCATGAGTTCAGTAGGGGGTTTGTGCTGGTAAAAGCAGGATAATTTTTTTTTATAAATAATTGGTTCAACAGCTATCAAAAAAGATATCAAAACAGTTTTTATTTCCTGCCCACATTGCCACTATCCCTATCCCATTGTTGCCAGCAGTTGAAATAAGCGATAACCCTTAATATGGGTTGAATGTTAACCAAGGTTGTTTTCCAAATCAAGTTATAGCTTCCAATAAAGCATAGTCTACTTTTTTTCCCGGTCTCGGTCTCGGTCTTGGACTCGGCCTCAATTTGTCTTGGTCTCGTCTCGGTCTCGTTAGCCTATAGTCTTGGTCTTGTCTCGGTCTCGTTAGCCTCTGGTCTTGGTATTGTCTTGGTCTTGGTCCAAGCGGTCTTGACTACAAGTCTACCTTTCAG
>JAODXP020000039.1:157616-160909 GCA_027497455.2 Sardinella longiceps | reverse complement strand
TTGAAGCAAATCCAAGATGGTCAGGTGGAATTTTTGTCTGAGATTTGTTGATTTGGCACGGAATGACCCAGCTGTAAAATGTTAAAATATAGTGCAGTTTCGCTGATATTGAAGCATTTCTACACAATGTTTATGGCCGTTACCTAGCAACGCACTCTACCGTTGGCTCTGTCGTATCCGAAACTGTCGGGCGAGTTCAATTTTTTTAACGCATCCGGAGCCCTGTCGGATTCGCACCGCAGTCGTCGGACCCCGTTCGCATGCGGTCTCCGTATCCTCATAGGGAATGAATGATTTCCGGTCGTTAGGTTGTCGTACTACGGACTCAAAACTTGGCTAATGTGAAGCCAGCATAGTGCCTGATAAGAGTTATCGTTTGACTCGGGACATGCAGGTCAGCAGTAAGCACCCTGCCCGCTTCATACACACCATTCCAAGAACGATGAGCGATGCACATGTGTTTTCCTTTACTAACGAATTTGTGATCGAGATATTCCTTACCTACACCTCGATTAAATCAATTGAATGTCCACTATTATGTAGGTGTGCAAATTAATGTTACCAGAGTTGGTCGATATTTAGATCATATTGATATTTGAGCCAACTAACGTTAACGTTAGCTAGTTGGCCGCCACTGCACCCACTGACAATACATTTGGCTCGGGCTACTAACGTTAACAGCTTGATTGCTTTTGACAGGGTCTACTTTACGTTTACCGATCAATTTCGTTAACACAAGCCCCTGTGTTAGCAAACATCAGCTTGGCATACCGCTACATTTAACCATAGGACGTATAGTTGTAATGTTACGGGCTCTGCTATCTATCTAACATAACTTTTGACATGGGCAGTGGTAGCCTAATGTTAGTCTTTTTACCTGTCCAGACGAAACATTGCAGTTCCACCAATCTTCCTTTAGCCTAACGTTACTTGCTCCAGCTGCCATGAATGGTTTTCAAACTATGTCGATGGGTTAATTCCAGTTTAATCGGTTCTTATCTTCACTTTTCTATGAGTGTGTTCCTGGCTCCCATAACTTGTGGTGGCGGCGGGGTTGACGTTAATTTCAGCTAATCCAGTACAGCTCAATCCTTGTACGCTCTACTTCCCATTCTGATGGAAACGTGGGACTTTGTATCTTCCCTAGAATTGACAGCTACTCCAGAAAATGTGTAATAGCCATAAACATGTACATTAACAGGGCATAAATGGACTCTGACAGATTAATTTCAACTACAAGCCAAGTGCTACTAAACCACAGATTTCTTCGTCAACAATCGGAGGTTTGCGAGCTGTGACAGGCCTGTTAGTCGCTAGCGATTACTAGTGGCACAATTGGTATTACAACACAAATAAATAGGCATCAGGGCCGGGGCTAATTTTTAGCATGCTAATTTGGGTTGATATCTCAGCAGCTGAGTACATGGTCGTATTTTTTGTGTGATGACTGCATTTGTTTCTTCACATTCTCCTGTTGCATTTTGTTTATTTTTTCATATTTCAAACTTCAATTCTTACACAATACACCTTTAAAGTAGTAAAAAAAGGTATGAAAAACTTTAAAGGATTGCTGATTTTTACAAATGGCCTCAAGGCTTCAAGATCTCATCCTGCCATCTGTAAGCTACTGTGTAGAATTGCTTGGTTACAGAAGCGCAGGCTTGCGTGATGATAGTCCACTGGCCTCGTATGAGTAATGACCAATCTCCCCCCCCTACTCTCCCTCACACACACACACACACACATTAGTGACTCAGTGAGAACGGGTGTGTGTGTGTGTGTGTGATGACCCGAAGCAGCCTTATTGCTGTCCTGCTGTTGTGTAACTGGATACTGTATATCCCAGCTCACCTGATTATGGCATTCACAACATGCAACTGAGGAACTCACGACAACACCAGCCCATAATTAACACTATATATAGTGCTACTCAGTAACACAAACAATAACAGTGATCCCATAATAAATACTACAAATAGTGCAATGCAGAAACCTCACGTGCAGTCTGTGCATGCTGTACTGGTACATGGAGGGCATCAGGTATAGGCTACCTCGACAGGGTCATGACTGAACTGGGTCACTTGTGGGAGGGGTACACACTCAGTTACATACTGTACTCGATTGGGAGAACCAAGGGCAGGGTCATGGCTGGGGAAGAGGACTAAGTGTACGTTCACACCAAGAGCTACTAAAGCTGTAAAATCGCTGAAAGCCATTCACTTTCTATGGGCAAGTGCGATAAAAGCGACAAAAGCTACCAACTGTAAAAGTTGGGCGATTTGAGCGTCTAAAAAAAAAAAAATAAAAAAACGGTTAACTTTGTACAAATTAGCTATGACGCGTTTCAGCTGTAAAATCTAAGCGCTGTGATGTTAATGGAATGATAACATGCGCGGGCGAGACATTGCAGACATTTTTAGCAGCTGCTTTTTTGAGCTACAAAAGCGATTTTGTAGCTTTAGTAGCTCTTGGTGTGAACGTACAGTAACAAGCACATACACAGCATAAGAAGGTCAAGGAGAGTAAACACAGGGTAAGTGGAAGCACACACACACACACACACACATCAAGTGTATTAGATCACATTTAAATCACAATTATTATTTTTCAGTCACATGGTAAGTGAACTCAAATAATTGAGTAGACACGTTTAAATGTTTGATTGACAACATGGGGAGAAAAAGTTTTCATACAGGATTACTTTGGATTCAAAAGGCCTAAGCACAAAATAGCCTATGATGGCACACACACACACACACACACACACACACACACACACACACACACACACTTCAAACATAATGAGGAGCCACAGATACAAAAAGGTGTTTATTTATTCCAATAGAATTTCAACTAACAAAAAAAAAAAACATACAGACAGAAATAACAGCCTCGGTAGCTGCACAAAACCCCTTCTCATATCACTCTCTCACTCTGTGTGTGTGTGTGTGTGTGTGTGTGTGTGTGTGTGTGTGTGTGTGTGTGTGTGTGTGCTCTTGCTTCTTGAAAAAAGCAGACGGACATTCAATGTATCCAGTTCAGATTGTTGCATATTATAGTGCTACTATGACAACTGTTGGGGTTTGTTGTGGTGTGTGTGCGTGCGTGTGCGTGTGTGTGTGTGTGTGTGAGAAAGAAATACAACATAATAAAAACAAGTATATTCCTGGACACATGTAGACCTTTTGTTAACACAAAAACGTGTGTGTGTGTGTGTGTGCATGTATGTGTTTATAAACAGCTGATGCTCTGTAGCCTGCGTTCGGTTAAGAACTTGTGTATGTGTGTGTGTG
>JAODXP020000039.1:142616-152616 GCA_027497455.2 Sardinella longiceps | reverse complement strand
TCAAGTTTATTAGTGTAGTGCACTGTTTGAGTATTCAAATCTCACCCTCCACATTAACATGTTAATGTAAAAATGTGGGTTTCAAATCTTGTCCTCTAAGTATCTTAGAATCAAAAGTCTTGCAAAAACTCCCTCTTGCATCTTAACAAAATGGTGTTTGTAACTTGACGTTCACACACCTAAGACGGGTCCTCGACCAGCTTCATCAATGCCCAAGCAGCAGTCCTCTGTCTTGCAGATGTCCGGTATCGGGGAGGCGAGGCGGCAGCTGACAGTGTTGTCCGCTTCAAAGTCAGTGAGGTCCATGACGGCTGTTCAAAGTCAAAGTCAAAGCGAACTTTATTGTCAATCAAACTCTGCAACAGTACATTGCAAGCAGACTGAAATTGTGTTTATCCAAACTCCAAATGTGCAACATAGTTAAAAATGACATATAACTGTATCAAGACATCACTACTCACTAGGACATAAAGTGCAATGATATCATCGATATCAAGCATGATAAGAGATATCACTAAGAGTAGATGGTAATATCAGTAACATAATAACAAGCAACAAACATAGAAACTGTGAGCATATATTCTAGACTGTCAATGTTTCAGAGAGTCCTTGAGGTATGCATGTTGCTGGACTGCAATATCGGAATTACAACAAGGTGCAACAATGATGCAAAATGCATGGGGCAAGTAGCATCATGGAGATGAAAGTTGTAAACAACACAGATGTCTCTCGCCGTTCGTTCACTGTGCTACTTGTAAAAAGTTATGCAATGGTGCATGCAAGTAAAATAAATGAAACTAAACAAACTATTTCAATTATGGGGCAAGAGTTATAAACCGAATGGCGTTTGATTTGAAAGCATTTCCATGAGGAAGTTAAGCAGATGCAACGTTAGCTTGTTAACGTAACTTGCTAAACTCACAAAGCAAGTTCCGTTTGCATACCAACATTTTGTTTTGTCTCTTAACGTACTGTGTGAAGGGACAAGTCTCTGTTACGTATTTTTAAAGTGGCTGTGGTCGAAAACAGGTCCTAATAAAACATTTTGAGCACATGAAACATGCATGCATCTGACTTACCCAGATCACAGACCAGTGTTGCCTGCCAACTACATTTGGCGCGAGTTCGACGTCACTATGACATTCAACCTAGCCCACTGCCTGATGGGAAATGTAGTTCACAATCGTTATCAGACCCAATGGAGCTGCATGCGTTGAAATTAAAATAAAATATGTAATATTTAAGATTTACATTGATATTTCCCCAAATACATATCAGTTTTCTCTGACACACAACCATAAACGAAGAACATAACTACCAAGTTTCAAATGCTCCGCCTATGAATACCGCCCCCTTGGCTGGTGCTCGCGGTCAAACTGACAGAGACACAATAAACTTCCTTCGCCGGGTGTGCTTCAAAGGAGTCTGCTGCAAACCTGCGTCTTCCCAGTCTGTCTGCTGTCTTTTCTGCACGAATACAACACTGTAAGTCTCGTAAATTGTTGTGTACGCCATAGACACTTTGCTTGTTCGTTTCAGACTTACATTAAAGTGTGAAAAGATAGTATTTGCGCATGTATTGACGATAATCTTGATTTCGCTAACACAAAAGATCACGCATGTTCAGGTCATGCTATCCTATGCAACGCTCAAGTTCAAGTTCGCTTGATTTCCTTCAAATGCAACTGCTCCTTTATATCGTTTAAGTTGTTCGACGAAATGCTTAATTGTTTCGGGTCTGCGTTAATATTGTGATAGTAGGTCAAAGTTTTTTACAGTCTTGTCACATGAATCATACCGGCGCACATTGTTGCATCGGTGCAGACAGCTAACGTTAGCCATTTTATCCAACTTGCTAGCCTAGCCTCTCAGCAGGGCTTGTGGCACTTGGCGTGAAGTTACATTCACGTTGACGTTCATTTGGTAATACGCTCAGTAAGGAGCTTCTCATTTTAAGCCGTTGTCAAATTTGGCATATTGAAATTTTATTTACCAGGGATTTTACGCAGTAGCGTGCATGATGCATCTGTGTCTGACGTTCAAGTTTGGCCTTCTCCACAAGCCTAACGTTAGTGTTCAAAGGGCCTAAGTTAGTGTTACGAAGTAGCTACGTTATGAAAGTCTTTGGGGCCATTGATTGTTCAAACCTCGGGACTTAGCTATTTGTCAAGCGAGCAAAGTCCTAGGTACCTGACCCAGGAGTGCATGGGGGTTTGAACGCTAATAAAAGTTATTGTGCAAGGACTTAGGCTAGATAGAAGAAGGTGCTTCTTGCACTTACTGTATTGTGCCAATAATGCTATAGCTTACTTCTTATTTTCACGTAACGTTAAGTCCTGATTCACTAATCAAGATTTGAGAGTAAGAATAATCCATAATTGTGCAATGTTGTGTCAGGACTTAATGAAAATGTGTAGAATGACAAAGCAAAAAAATAGCAAAAGTCGTTGTATAACCAGTGGGTGTGTGTGTTTTTAAGGGGGTATACTAGGCTTCGTGTGAAGAAATTGGCTCAAATCCTTCAAACGCCTATTGTTCAACCCCCACACTCCCCCAAAGCTTATCGACCCACTGACGTTCATGTGACTCGGGGAGCAAGGAGGAGGAGGGAGGGGGGTTGAACGTTCTAGAACAGACACTGTTGGCCTGTCAGCATCCAGCCTCAAGGTTGCCTAGGCAATGGTGCTTTTTTTTTTTTTTTTTTCCCTTCCTTCCTTTTCTTCGAATAGTCTTGAGGCAGTGGCTACAATGAGCCTGTTTCATACCCTTTTTTTCCCCCTTCTCCCAGCGGCTGTTAACATTTCCCTGGCAAATTACACAAGAACAGGTGTGTGTGTGTGTGGTGTGTGGATGTGTGTGGGGCATGGGCGCTGGATGGAAATCACACATTATAGTGAGAATTTCCCTTGTGAAGGCGTCACATGTAATACTACTTAGCCTATGTCTGTTATACTTGTTTCCTCCTCCTGTGAAGATTATGGCGTGCACTTAATCCAGACATGGTAAAACCTTTTAAAAAAAAGACAGGGTTTTTTTTTTTTTTTTTTTTTATCAGGCCAAGGCACTCCCTTTTAAAAAAAGAAAAGGAAAAAACCTTTTTCAGGGCATGATGATGAAATTAATCTCTCTCTCCTTTCTTTCTTTCTTTCTTTCTCTCTCTCTCTCTCTCTCTCTCTGCAGTACCGTCTGTCCATCATGTCTTCTGGAAACGCTAAGATCGGCCAGCCCGCCCCTCAGTTCAAGGCCACCGCCGTGGTGGATGGACAGTTCAAAGACATCCAGCTGTCCGACTACAGAGGTGCGTACCAAAGGTCATGCAATGGGCCCTATGACCAAGATAGAGCAACATAATGTTTCAATGGAAGCAAAGGCCCTAGATCTTACCTATGAGTGTCCCATTTCTTGAGATTCTGTTGGTTATTCCTTCTGAATTTGGTGTGTGTGTGTGTGTGTGTGTGTGTGTGTGTGTGTGTGTGTGTGTGTGTGTGTGTTAGCCTGACAAGTCAGACTATAGCATATAATATAGTCTCACCACGAATGACAGGCTGTGACGCTCAATAATCTGCGTTGTCTTTCAAACTGCCTCTGCACGTGATAGGCTAGCACTCGGACCATGGCTCTGCCTACAGCCAATCAGAGCAACAATATAGCTGATTCAAACAATACTAAGCCCGCCTCACAACTCCCTGTCCACATCGAGCGTTGTGATTCTCCTCCAAGTCAACCCACCGTCGATGTGGGTTGACTAGCACAGATCCCTATGGCTGATGGCTAGAGACTACACTCGCCATGCAAACCAATCAGCTACCGCTATGGCACGTCTAGATTTCTAGTGCAGTTTGTGTAGGGAAGTATGTAGTGCTTTTTTTTTGTAATCCATGGCTTCTCATCTGGTTCTTTAGTGTGTGTGTGTGTGTGTGTGAGAAAGTATTCAAGGCTTTTCTTGGTTCTATAGTGTGTGTGTGGGATAGTATACAGAGCTGTCTTCTACCTTGTGGTTCTTTGATATCTGTGTGTGTGTGTGTGTGTAGGAAAGTACGTGGTGCTGTTCTTCTACCCTGTGGTTCTCTAATATCTGTGTGTGTGTGTGTAGGAAAGTACGTGGTGCTGTTCTTCTACCCTCTGGTTCTCTAATATCTGTGTGTGTTTGTTTGTTTGTAGGAAAGTACGTGGTGCTGTTCTTCTACCCTCTGGTTCTCTAATATCTGTGTGTGTTTGTTTGTTTGTAGGAAAGTACGTGGTGCTGTTCTTCTACCCTCTGGACTTCACGTTTGTGTGCCCCACTGAGATCATCGCCTTCAGCGAGAGCGCCGCCGAGTTCCGCAAGACGGGCTGTGAGCTCATCGCCTGCTCCACCGACTCACACTTCAGCCATTTGGCCTGGTCAGTGTTTGTGTGTGTGAGTGAAGGAGAGTGAGATGGAGTTTGTTGCTTAACACCCCCAATACTCTACCTGTGTGTGTGTGTGTGTGTGTGATTGAGAGAGAGCCAGAGCTCACTGCTTAACACGCCCAATACTCCACCTAATCTTCTGTGTGTGTGTGTGTGGGTGTTTGGCGAGAGGTGAAGATGGCTGAAAAAGGGCGGGAACCTATTACTGTTGCTGAATGCAACAAATGACACTCCCAAACTGTGTATACACACACACACACACACACACACACACACACACACACTGAACGCTCAAACACTTAACTGCCACGAATAAGCTGATCATGAAGTGCGTTTCATGCCATGTGGATGTCCATTTCCATTGTGGATGGCCGTTTCCCCCTGAGGTTATGATTGGCAGTTTACACACACTTTGTGTACGTTTACAGCACACAAACACACAGAGAGGGAGGGGGAGGGAGAGGGAGAGAGAGAGAAAGAGACTGCTAACACTGATCACTCAACAAGACTGAGGCACACACACACCCTTTGTGTACGTTTACAACACACACAGACAGATGGCAAACACTGATCGCTCCACTAAACTGCGGCAAGACACACATAGACAAATTCTATAAAAATAAAGTGCAGAACTACTTTGCTGTGCTTTTTTTACATCCTCTAGGTTTGCAGGTATGAGATTAATCTGGAATGTCGGTGTACCACACACACACACACACACACACACACACACACACACACACAGAGAGAGAGACCCACACAGACACACACACGCGTACGTGAATTGTGACTGTTGTCTGTGTAGACTTTGGCATGAGGTTATCAGTCGCTGTGCCACTGCCGTGTGTGTGCCGTGTAATGATAAGGTGACAGTTAGTTTTGGAGGGGCCGCTCTAGATACCCCCTGAGCAACGGTCACACACACACACACACACACACACACACACACACACACACACACACACACACACACACACACACACACACACACACACACACACACACACACACGTGTGCAACGATGATGCAGATTCATGCATTATTATAACCTCAGGGTTAAGGGCTTAGAATGTAGGTGTAACACACACACACACACACACACACACACACACACACCCCTTGCATACATGTAAGTCCAACTCCCAATAGCTACATCCCATTGTCCTCTCTAATCCTAAAAATTACACAGGCAAGAGTAAACCAACGCAATGCCCGCACACACACAGATGAAGCAAATTTATGCTATTATTGTAACCTAATTATTCAAATGACTTTATGGAACACTCCCTGCTTACACACACACACACACACACACACACACACACTAATCCTAATGAATGAATTAATGTTATTTCTTTGTCTGTGCCCCAGGATCAACACTCCCCGTAAGCAGGGTGGTCTTGGCCAGATGAACATCCCCCTGGTGGCCGACCTCAACCACGCCATCTGCAAGGACTACGGCGTCATCAAGGAGGGAGAGGGTATCGCCTACAGGTCCACGCACCTCACACTACTTTAGAATAGCATTCGATCAGTCAAAAGCTTCGTTTACAGGTCCTGGGCTAGATTTTCGAGACATTCCCTTCATCATAGTATCAAATTCAGCTGTGTTCATACAGACATTTTGCAATACATAATTTACCCAGCATTTGACGTGTGTATGATGGAAAGACTACAAATGTCACTAGAGGCGCCTCTTGAGGTATGATGCTATTTCATTTCCAATGAGAAGGTTAGCTTTGTCATGGGCTGTCCAAAACGATTATTTTTTTAAGGGATTAATCCAGCATTTTATTTTATTTATTTATTTTTATTCCGATGAATCGATTAATCTCCCAAATCATTTTTCAATTCAGTTTCAATGCGATTATCGATTGTTTTCCCCATGAATTGACTGCTATAGCAATGTGTAATCCTTGATCTCACATTGTGATATTTGTTTGTTTGTTTCTCTCCCCCCTCTCAGAGGTCTGTTTGTGATTGACGATAAGGGTATCCTGCGTCAGATCACCATTAATGATCTGCCAGTTGGTCGCTCCGTCGACGAGACCCTCAGACTGGTGCAGGCCTTCCAGCACACCGACAAACACGGAGAAGGTGTGTGTGTGTGTTTCTGTTGTACACCTGTATCTCTAGCCATTCATGTGTGTGTCCTCCCGAACACTGTGTATCTCCTGTGTGTGTGTGTGTGTGTGTGTTGCTTCTGTTGTACACCTATATATTTCATCTCATTCTGTGTGTGTGTGTGTGTGTGTGTGTGTGTGTGTGTGTGTGTGTGTGTGTGTGTGTGTGTGTCTTCCCTAACTCTTGTTTATATCCTCGGGTTTGTGTGTGTTTCTGTTGTACATTGTGTATCTCGTTTCGTGTGTGTGTGTCCCTCTCTGCTCTCCCTGTATCTCCTGTGTGTGTGTGTGTGTGCGTGCGCTCTATCCATGTGCATCTCCTGTTGTGTGTGTGTGTGTGTGTGGATGCATGCAAGTTTTAACCCTGTGTATCTCCTGTGTGTGTGTGTGCGTGTGTGTGTGTGTCGTGTGTGTGTGTGTGTGTTTGTTCTAACTTTGCACTCTTCCTGTGCTCTTTTCTCTCTCAGTGTGCCCGGCCGGCTGGAAGCCCGGCAGTGACACCATCATCCCAGACGTCCAGAAGAGCAAGGAGTTTTTCTCCAAGCAGTAAAGCCGCCCCATCCCTAATCCTCATCCCCCCACATCCCTATTCCTATTGTAACCCCACCAGCCTGCTGCAGTAGTAGACTCCACTGGCCTGGCAACCCCTTCTGAAGCACTTAATAACACACACACACACACACACACACACACACACACACACACACTCACACTCACACTTGGGCAGGCGCACACTTACACCCACACACATATGCATACATTCCCATAAAGGCAGTACTAAACACTGAAACATACAGTATGAGAACTACAAACTTCATACACACACACTCTTCAGCATTACACACACTCTCAGTCTCTCACACACTCACTCACACACACACACACACACACACACACACACACACACACACACAAAAAAAGCCCACAGGAAGGGAGGGGCGGATGGACGCTTCTGACGAGCAGGGTCATTTAGAAACTGCTCGACTGCCCCTTATTGGCTATATTTAGACTCTAAATGGCAGCCATTTATTGGCTAAATTTAGCAACTGCATTTAGAGTGTAGTCTGTCTGACCAACCCCCCTCTCTCTCTCCTTTCCCTTCCAGACTCACCCTGTGTTTAGGAAATCCACCCATTCACTGTCTACTCATAGTGCACTACAGCTGAATATGTCACAGTCCTCTCTGCTGAACTCTCTTGACCACTGCTGAACTTAGCTGACCAGGGGCACGTTTCCTATTACTACAGTTGCTTGCCTGTTAGCAATTTTTCTTTGGATGGCAACCGTGAGTTTCAAATGTTGTTACATTGCAACCAAACAACAAAGTTGCTAGCAAAGTAAGTACAGGTTAATCAATAGTTGGCAACTGTGGTTGGCTAACATAATTAACAAAACAACTTTGGCTGGCTAGCATTGTTAGCAACTGTTGCTGGCTAACATGGCTAGCATAGCAACATAGTTTCCAGAAATAGCATTGAGAAATTTTAGCCTGAGGTCAGCGAGTCAGTTTGGTAACCATGGTTTTGGGAAGTGCACCACTGAACCAGCTAGTAATGATGCCAATTAATCATGATTAAAGGGGTCCAGGGCTCTTAATTTTGGGGGATACTTTTGGATGGAGCTGCCCTGAAAGACAAAATGGCTGAATCCATACAAGTCGTCCTCTGTAAACCCCCAAGCCATAAATCCCCCTAGAGATGTAAGTGGTGTTAATCAACCAATCATGGAGAAATAATGACTGATGCTTCTGTAGTCTATGTGAATTTGGTGTGAATAACGTCAACACTGGAGTGTGCGTATGTGTGTGTGCCAGACTGACCACCACATACAGCTTGTAGTGCATTGTGAAGTTTGTGTGTGTGTGTGGATGTTCTCGAATGCCTGCCTAAAGTGGTGACACCTCATACACCAACACGCCCACACCCTCATAAACAAACACACACACACGCACACTTTTTGTCTCCTTCTCTTCTCTTTCTTCTCTGTAGTTGTCTCTATCCGGTGGTCTTTTGAAAGTTGTCCAAGCAGTAGCTGTAAAGTCCACTGTAGTCCAATGCACTGAACAAACAATGACATCATCGTGTTGTGGGTGGGTGTGTGTCTACCCTTCTCTTTCTTTCTTTCGTTCTTTCATTTTCTTTCTTTCTTTCTTTTGCTCACTCTTTCTCTGACTTGAGTAGGAAGTTTAAAAAAACAAAACAAAACAAACAAAAACAACCAAGTTGAAAAAAGTATTTTGTACCTGTTGCAAATGTTGGTAGTTGTCTCAAGAACAAAGACTACATGTTTGCAGTGTGTTCCAAGCTGAATAAAAACCCAATGGTGTTAAACAAGGACTGATCGTGTGCTGTGTTTTATACGAGTAGTTCAACAAGGACTGAATGTCAACTTAAATCCAATGGTGTTAAACTAGGACTAAATTATCTAAAATGTCTATAATGTTTAACCTAATGTGTGCAGTGTTTTATGCTAGTTAAATCTAACAGTATTGAGCAAGGTGTGTGTATGATCAATCTGTCAGTGAACAAGGCCCTAATGAATTTCCCTCTTGGGTTGTTAGTTTCTTTACAATCTGGTGTCATGAAATTACCTGGAAAATCCCATTCTCTATTGTAGGATTACGGTGGTCATGTAATTGAATCATGATGACTAGAATAATTTGTTGTGGAGAGATGTTTCTCCTTTGTGTAAAATTTATGGTCAGATGAGGATTCATCCTGTTTTGAGGTGAAAAGTACAATTCTTAGAATGAGTCACCGAGGTTAACATGAGATTTAAAACAATGTCATAAAAAATAAAGAGGGTTGTAGTTCCTGATCTAATATGTATAGATGGCGCTAATAGCTCCAGTGAAGTTACCAAAAAATGTAACAAAGTTTCAAACTGTGTTGTAGCTTGCATTTAGAGGAGGACCATCATGCACCTCTTCTCTTAACTGATGGTAATGTATTAGCTCTCTTATGTCCTCATTAACAGCTTGTGTACATTAGCTAGCCAAACATTTTTGGGGGGTTATCCACTGGAACGCATTTAGAGTGGAAGTCAGGAACGGACTCAAATTCATTGACTACCGACTTTCAATGGAATGCAGCATTTAATTTTTATTTTTTTTTTAAGGATGTAGTTCCTGATCTGATCAGTAGATGGAGCTCTAGTTTGGATCTTCTTGCACGTTGGAGTGGTGCTGTAGATGTGAATATATCAGTCGTCAAGTTCACGTGCACATTCAGGGCCAGGGCCGTCGCAACAGGACAGGGGCCAACCAGGCAATTGCCTGGGGCCCCAGGCTGAAAGGGGCCCCTAGATATGACTGTTTATTCATTTCAGTAGTTCAGTTGGTGGTGTTTTTCAATAAAATATGACAAGAATAAGACAATTGCAAGTTGAACACAAATAATTAATTATATCAATGAAAGTTGCTTGAAGATTATAACAATGTGGTTTATGTAGGTGTTTATGGGAGGTGAAGGGCCCCATGCCCTGTT
>JAODXP020000039.1:104011-121511 GCA_027497455.2 Sardinella longiceps | reverse complement strand
GACAAGTTCACGGAAGGCAACAGTCAGCCAGCAAGCCAGTCATCCATCCATATTCATTCATCCAAGTGTGCCAGCAGTGACACCTTCTGGTGACTGAAGGCAATTGCAGGCACCTGCTCCTCAGTATGGGGGAGGGAATCTGAGCCGGTTATGTCATTCACTCAGCTGAGTGGCCCCCCTTCACTCCTGCACACACAAGAAGAAGCAAGGCATTCAAGAACTCTTCAAACCTGGGGTGTGATTCCCAAAACGATAGTTGCTAACCTGTTAGCCACTTAGTTTGTTGGCAACAGGAAATTGATGATGTCTTGTCTCTGTGGTCTTGTTGTAATAAAAAAAGGTGCACTGCTCATGAAGTAGGCTATGGCTGTACTTGTGTATGTTTTAAATGGCAATGGCTATGGCAACGCTAGATTGCATTACAGTGTATTTATTGAATGATTGAAGAACTAATTAGTTATTTTATAGTGGATTATTTCTACTTTTATTTTTGGAAAAGACTGACCAGGAACGAGAGTCGCAAATTAGCCATGGCTTAGAAACCTTTAATGTGTCACATCCACATTTCAATGGTCTGAGTATGTGATAATGTGCACTGCATTGTCCCTGACAAATAAAGTTATGACATTTAATTAAATTAAACCAACATAGTTGTTAGTTGTTAAAATTGCTACCTTAATATAGCAACTCTGTCGCTCAGCAACTAGGCCTATGCTTTTTTGAATCATGTCTGCTCATAATTTCTAATATGCTATGTTCCACTACACCAGTGTTTCTTAAACTGTGGGGCGGGCCCCACTAGTGGGGCGCAGACACATGACAGGTGGGGCGCGAGACATCTCTAAGCGATCGACCGACGGCCGCACCTCACCCCTATTCACAGCTATTTGTCAGATATGCACATATGAGAGTAAATTGAGCTTTGGTGTTATTTGCTAGTTGCTTTGATGAGGGAAATTCTATGACAAAAATCCTGTCCTGTATTCCTCAAGGGGATATTGTGTGCAAATTAAGCCTTCCAGGTGTGGCCTGAAAATTCTCTGCCTTCCAAAGTGGGGAATGACAGAAAAAGTTTGAGAACCACTGCACTACACTGTTGTTGTTGTTGTTAGTTCTTACTGTGGATGTTGTTTTGTTGTTGTTGCTACCACTGCAAGGGGGTTATGTTTTCATCAATGCTGGTTTGTCTGTTTGTAGTTGTAGGTAAAATTACTGGAAAAGTAGCCTACTATATAATTTTAAGCTGATAAGGGGGTCAACATTTATGGAGACACATTAGCATTCAACGCCATTTCAAGTAGGCTATTGCATTGCATGCATTTTGATAGCCTACTTGTGAACCAGGCAGCGGATGCACGAGAGTCAGTGGTTCATGGATCCAATAGCCCCAGTGTTGAATATGCTGTTGACTATCAATTCACATCATTTACTAGCCTATATAGCCCGGCCATTCAGTTCTATGGAGGGCCGGGCTAAGAGGCTTTCTCCAGTATATACTGTATATTGAACCTCCATGAACCTGAACCTCTAATAGCTCTTAAGCAGCCATCTAAAACCCAGTGCTGCCCAGTATCTTAGCCTAATGCCCCAGTAGACCTTACTACACCTACCAGTGTAAAAGATCATTCATAGACAAACTAGGCCATTGCTTAGTGCACCAAATATCAGGGGGGCAGCAAAATACATTTATTACTTTTTTTTCTTCAGTTTTTGACTTGTACAAAGTAAGCCTATTTCTGAAAATGAGGGTGCAAATCTGGCCTAGGAATGAAAATGGGGGACAGTTCTAGGCATTTTTAAACTATTCTTGTCTGTTATAGATTTTACACTAATTATTTATTGTTTGCATCAAACGTGTGTGTAGTATATGTTAAACCTCCATGAACCTGACGCCTCCATTAGTTCTTAAGCTGCCATCTAAGCCAGTGCTGCCCAGTATATTAGCCTAATGCCCCAGTAGACCTTACGACATTTACCAGTACACAACAGCAGTGAGGGAGGGGGAAGGGGAAGAGAACAAATTAAGGAACGCCAGCCACACTTGGCAGGCTTGGATGTGACTAGAGTGGAAAAGAACACTGTGCTCTGATTAATGAATGCATTAATCAACTAGCCACTAATTGGTTAACGAGGTACGCAGTCACGTCAGACTCAGACTGAAGAGAGAGAGAGAGAGAGAGGGAGAGAGAGGTACATGTGTATACACAGGCTATATATATAGGCAATTCCAAGGAAAAGTATTTTTTTGGTTACGTCAATAACTGCACTATATTTACAGAATGATAGTATTAATACTTTATATGAACTTCCTAGAAAGTCATGACATTTCTACAGGGGGTCAGTCTCCATGAATATATTTGTATGCTGAATTACATTTTCAATGCGATTTCAACAAGTTGTTAATGTTAATGTGTGGTTGATAGTTGATAAAAGTTGGATGTTAGTTGACTGAACATGGCCCGTAACCAGTTAACTTAGTGGTAAAAGATGGATGCAGCCTTCGACTGCGTCAAATGGTTGATTGTTGATGAGTAGCCTACATAAAAAATTGCTTTGTGTAAATTTGTTTAAAATTGTTAAAATAGTTGAAATACAGAGAATGTATAGAGAATTGAAGTTGAATTAGTTCAATTAAGTGAGATTAACCTTAGAGGAGATGGTTGTGAGATTTATTCAAAAGTTGCTTATTGTAATCCATCTGATAAGGTTAATAGAAATTAGTTAGTTTAATAAAGATGAACAAAAATATTGAATGTCTGTAATTCAGAAAATTGAAGAGAAAATGGCAAACATTCAAAAAGTTGCCAAAAAAGCTGAATAGATAAATAACTGTATTTATTAAAATTAATTCAAAATAAATACTCTTTTGATATTTGACAATTTGGGGAAAGTAGGCTATTATTAGATGACTGGTCGAATGCGGTCGAAGGGTGGATGACCATCTACCTGGCCTATCAGGTAAGCTGGAAAGTAGCCTAGGTTTTTCTGACCGGGTCCACAGACAACTTTTTTTCATGTGCAGGGCGCGATTCTGTAACACCAACTGTCATTTTACTCGAGTCTAATGTTAAAGATGGTCGGGCTTTCATCAATCCGAATACGGCCATATTTAAGTCTTATGATTTGGCCTTAACCCCTGAAACAACCGAGAGGGCAATGGCGCTCCTGTCTCCCCCCTCCCTGCTTTGAATATTAATGATGGCAAGGCGCACCGAGGCTACGCCACTGTTGCTGGAAAAGTGATTTCTGTAAGTTTCATTTGTTTCTTATGTCTTATTGGATGTTATCCCGTAAGATGCAATTGAAAAAAATAAAAATGAATAGGTTATTAAATTACACAATAACATTGTGAAGTAAGCCTAATACTTACAACTGTCCATGTTGCAGCAGACATTTTTCCAGAAAGTAGAATGGTAATAGGGCACTACTAATGATATAGTGACATTCAAGAGAGAGTGGGAGAAAGAGAGGCTTGTCACTGAGCAAACTAGTGTAATGTGGCATTGTAGGGAGAGAGAGAGAAAGAGAGACAAAGAGATAGAAAACTGAGGTATTCTTGCATTACATAACGTCATTCAGTTTTATTATTTATTTTATTTCAAATGGGGCCTAAATAATAGAGAAATTATATTGTTTTATTGTATTGGTTTTGCTGTGACAGACTATCATGATTGATACATCTGATTTGTTTCCTATCATTACTGGTATTTGTGTACCAACCGGTTTCAACTACTGTATCATTTCAAATGATTATTATGGCTATGTCCAAAATGGGAAAAATGCTGCCTTTGAATTTGGTGGCAGCGAGGCATCAAGGCATGTCCGAAACGAATAAATGCATAAAATCCTGCCTTCGAAGGTACCTTCGTTTTGGCCAATTTTGAAGGATGCATCGATGCTTCTTTCATGCTGCCTTCAGTGCCCAACATGCTATTGAATCTACTGATATCTTAGCAACGACGCCCCGACAATTAAATAAACAAAATGACACATTCTAAATTGCTAACTTGCCAGGGCGTCCGAAACAAAGTTTTTAGCAGCTGCCTTGATACCTTCTACGGCAGGTAACTTTGTAGACAGTGAAGACAGCGAGGCAGCAAGCCACTACCTTCCCGCCATTGTCCTTGTTCATTTCTCTTAAATAATCTATGCAACGACAATGAATAGAGAAGACACTGCATTTCTTATTTGCAGAAAAAAGAGAAAAAATGCTATAGTGTAGTTTCTCTTTGTATGGCAGAAGGATATATTTACCCAAGATAAATATATACCATTTGCATGTATAGACATACTGTATATAGGCTTTTTATTTATAGCATTATTTAAGTGTGTATGCGTGTGTGTACGTGAGAGAGAGAGATAGAGTAGAGAGAGAGAGAGAGAGAGAGAGAGAGACGTGTGTGTGTGTGAGGATTGGCATTAAGCAGTCTAGGGTAGTGTGTGACTGTGTGACGTTAACTGCCGTCACCCTGTTCCTGAGGTTAACAGGCTTATTTAGCCCCATTCAGCAGGAGCTGCAGCTCTCTCTCATAACCCCACTGCCTCAGTGACTGACTAAGCACACAGATTATGAATGAATGAATGAATGAATGAATGAATGAATACAGGGATGGTTCTATTCTTGTCTGCTATAGATGTATTTTACACTATTCATTTATTGTTTGCATGAAACGTGTGTGATGCGTAAATGTCTATAGACATGCATGTGTGAGAGTGTGTTCATGTGTACTGATTCATACTCTCACCACCCCACTGCCTCACTAACTGACTAAGCAGATCAGCACACATATTATGAATGAATGAACAAAGGGACGGTTCTAGGCATAGATAAACTTGGCGATTGCCTAGAGCACCAGACATCAGGGGGGCATCACAATACACCTTTTTTTCTTCAGTTTTTGACTTGTATTTCTGAAAATGAGGGTGCAAAACTCAAAGAAAAACTGAAGAAAAAAAGGTAAGAAATGCATTGTGATGCCCCCCTGATATTTGGTGCCCTAGGCGATAGTCTCGTTTGTCTATGCCTACACTGTAAACCCAAATGTTTACTGAACATATAAAACTTTGTATATTGCACATGCTTTTCAGAATATTCCACATAGTACAGGAAAATTTTATGAACAGATTGCCGCTTTAATGACTTTGTACAATCAACAAGGATTTGTCAGCTGACTCAACATTTTCATTACTGTTGCCAATGGGAACTGATAAACCTGGGTCAAGAGAGACGATTCTATTGGACGGCTGCCGAAATGTATCTTTTTGGTCTTTTTTCCCACGCCTTAACGTCTCTCAAATTCACCTCGAGCTCATTCATCATCTTCGTTCAGCGGGCGGCTGAACGAAGAACAAGATAAATTTGTCAGAAGAAAGTTTCTTCAACACAACACAAACGAAGGTATACTTGCCTCAAAATCTGAATGCTTAAGTTTAATACTTTTCCCTTCACTATTCGCTGTAACGTCAGTAGTAAACGGTATTGTGCTAGTCAGAAATGAAGTGAAACTAGTAATGTGTCGTTGAAGACTGAACTAATTGCTGCACATTTAGCGCTAGCTGCACGTGTTGCTACATATGCATTTAGCGTTTATCCAATGGCACTTTTACTTGTCAGATATCGTTTACCGACACTTTTGTAGGCTCTAGGCGGTTGATAAACCAGGGTCAAATAGAGATAAAAGACAAAATCTAGATAAATTGCTGCTATGCTACGATGCTGGCAGGTTCCCCCACCAGTAACTTTATATGCTAGCCACCTCAACTCCTATTTTGCATGCAAACAGTGAGGCGAACATGATTTGGAAGTGCAAATATTGCACATTTAATTCACCTTTGGCTAAGCCCTGCCCCCCATTGTTGACATTCCAGACTCCGACATCGCTTACTAAAGTTGCATAGGAATATAATGGGAAACAGTACGTCTGTCTGTAAAAATGAACAACTCGTGACTTTTGTGCAGACCTAACAATATGATTACAATATGCCTGTATAGGCGAAAGCCAGTATGACATCGAGGGATATGTTGCAAAATTAAAATCTGGCTTCGTTGAATGCCAGGAGATGGATATTCACTGATGGCTAATGTTAGATTTAATAGCAATGCTTCGTTTCATTTGGATCAGGATGAAGGATACTATCTTGTAACAAACAGGTGACAAATAAATGATTGAACAGTTAAGTACATCGTAACATTAGTGTCTCTATATTTTAGTCAATGTATAGTAAATAAATTATTTCCCTAACTGTCAAGGGAGAGCATGCTGCTGCTGTTAACCCACGTTAGCCCATTTTAACTTAGGCTACAGTGCTACATGAAGTTCATGAACAACTCCGTTTGCTCTGTTGATCCTTGATCGCTCACACCTCCACTTTCACATGGAAAGCACAAGCCCAAGTCCCTTTTAACTGCTTCTACAACCACCAACACGTTTCTACCGAAGATCATTCATATTTGTCCAGACGAATCTCCCTCTCTCAACACTAAAAGTTAACAGTGATTAGCAAACTATGCTAGCGATATGAGTGACGGCTGTTTGTTTTCTTTAAGTGACACGAATATTATCTACAACATTCACGTGTATTAAGCCCAATAAGTAGCCGTAATTGTTTATTTCACATTGAATGGACTGTGTGACTTAATCCACAGGCATGTTAGTTCGTCTTGTTATGGTTTAGTTGGAGCTGTCTTCTAGGGAAAGCCAAAAGGTGGGAGCCTGGAGGAATTAATTTAATTAAACTTAACGTAATTTACAAAGATCTGAACGAAAATGACATGGCATTCCTCACATCAGTGTTAAAGCAATACAGTCCATATAATGTGGCCACTGTTCTATATTTACATCTCTATAAATCTGAAGAAATACGGAGAAAATTCAAGGCTCCTAATGCAACTCTATGGGGCTTACGCCAGCGAATGTCGGACCCCTGCCGGACAATGAATCATTTTGAACTCCAATTGGTTTATCTGCGTTCGATGGGCGGGGCTTAGCCAAAGGTGAATTGTGAAGAGAGAGCACAGATATTAAGACACTACAGGCTGAAGCATGATAGCCATGCTAGTGAACCATTTCCATGTCCACATAATGAGTGTCTGTGCACATTTAAGTCCTTTGGTGCTCTTAAGACGCATCTCTCCCGCCTACATTTTTCTCGTCAATCTCCCGATACGGTTGTACAAATTAGAAAATGTTGTTCAACATAGACTGAATAGTGAATTGGCTGGTAACATGAATGAGGGACCTATTTTCAGTTTGTTTTCCTATGCCCCATTCAGGTAACATTAGTTGCCCATTTGCTATTCAGTCATTGTTGTATCATTTTCTATTCTTTTCTTACAGATAGCATTTAGGGTGATGCAGGGTCACGGATTTCTGTCTGTTGGAAAAAGAACTAGAAGATTTGATGCAACATAAACCGAATAACTAACTGATAACTAATGTTAACTTCATGGGGCATAGCGAAATAAAACTGAACGTAGGCTACTAGTATGCTTAATTCCTTTAATGTTAGTGCCAGGTTTATGCTGTATCAAATTTTCTCAGTATTTTTGTTTTTGACAGCACTTAGTGGCTTTGAACAACATGCCTGTTGATTGAATCACAGCAAATTTCTCCTTTGTCTGGGTTTATAAAGTTTATAAGTAAATTAGACAACCCTTCAATCAGACATCAAGCAAACATGATTTTTGTATTTGTGATTTATTTGTGTTTCAGGTTTACCATGAATTCAACAGAGTCGTTGGGAAAAACCTTAAGCAGGAATTCTACGAATCTCTGGATCGTCACTGCCCTCAACTTGTGGACATCATCAGGTCGAAGAAAGGTCTAAAGGGACAGCTTTTGGATGTTCTTTGCGCCAGACAAAGGTATGCAATTTTAAGCAATACTCTGACTTTGTGTATTGTTGTTTTGAATGAGGTCTGTCAACAATATCAGTGATGCCCTTGTTTTTATTATTGCAATCCAGACATCAGACATTGCCGATATCAGATGCCTTGTCCTGAGAGGGCTTCCCATCCTTTTGGACGACAATCCAAGTGATTTTTTCAAGGCTTGCTTTGTAAGTAGTATTGCTTATAGTTCTCAAACACTAAGGTGATTGGATTGGATAATCTCTATCTTTATGCTTAAATAAAGTATCCTTCTATTTATTGTGTAATCTGTATTCATGATACTCATCTTAACATGTGAATGTGAATGTGTTCTATCCAAAAATGACTTTTTTTGTTATGTTTTGTCCAGGTTACTGATGATGAGGACTCCTACAGACACATCGCAGTTGGGATTTTATGCTTCACACAAGAGGACATTGCCACTCAACCCATCCAGTCTAGGCATCATCTTAGAGGGAAATGTTGTGATGGACAGTCTTGATAATCTGGCCCAGGCCATGTGCCTTCTGTTTGGCCTTACCTATGCACTCCATTTAAATTATCCAAAGTGCATGGCCAACACATTCGCTTTCATTCAACAAGTCCTGCTGAACATAGGAAGGGGTACAATTAAAGGAAAAGTCCTAACACTGTCAAATCAGCTGACGATGTAATGCAAAATAATGTCACAATGATATAATGCTCTCTATCTCTCTCTGCTTCCCCCTGCCCCCTGTTTTCTGTAAATCTGGTTAAATCCCCTTGACATGTAATCATTATTTTTGTAGCACACATGTATTATGGGTAATAGGAAATTTGTTAGTGCCCAGTGTTAATACTTTGACACATATTTCAGTTGTCAGTCAGTGTTTTGACTATGCGAGGTAGAAATGTCTTTTCTAGACACATTGAATGATTTAGTGCCCTGCTGTGTTTGTTTTTGTTCTCTCTCTCTCTCTCTCTCTCTCTCTCTCTCTCTCTCTCGTCTGTGTGTCTCTCTCTCTCTCTCTCTCTCTCTCTCTCTCAAATGTATATATTTCTGTTTACCTAGATGTTTAATATCTTGATATTCACAAGGGGCTTGATGTCATTTTACATGCAAAAAAAAGCCACTGTTAAAGGAATAGTTCGGTTTTTAAGACTTAAAGCCTTGTTTCTAGATCGTTTCTGATGAAATACAATGGTTGTTATTTTAGTTTTGACACAGGCTGCTATTAGGAGAATTTCCATCTTTTGCTGCAGCCTTTAGAATGGCAGCTATGGGCACTTACGAAATCGCTCCTAAAAATGCATTAAATGTACGTTTGTAAAGACGTGAAACTCACCGAGTGGTTAGTAATGTTCACTGATGTGCTGACATAAATATCGCTGCAAACTGCATGGTTTCCGACAGGTTTTTGACCATTTATGGACATTAGGGACTTTTTTGTTATTTTTTGAATCAATCTGTCTTTTTTAAAACCCACATGTATTATGAGGATAAAAGTAAATGACATTATGTTACCCCCAGGGTTTGATGTGTTACCACTGTTTTATATTCAGTGTTTTATATTCCAAAATTCTGTTGGATAAATAAATGCTTTATCTTTGAAAAGGAAAACAGCTTTGTGTATCACTTTCATGGGTTCAGTTAATATAACAAATGTCTATCAATTTAATCAATATATATATTTAGGACATTCTTGCCTAAAATTTTACGTTATCATAACATGCAGAACTTGATCATTGTACAGAAATATATATGTTATGTCAACTTGACATGTTTTGTATACTTGACAGTAAACCTTTACGTTAACTTACCATAAAATATTTGGGGCAACGGGTTACCAAAAAAATTTTATGTTTACTGAACGAATCAGGGTTTACAGTGTAGAACCGGCCCTACCAGGCCACCAAATATCAGGGGGGCATCACAATACATTTATTACTTTTTCCCCCCTAGTTTTCTCCGGTTTTTCACTTATATTTCTGGAAATGAGGATACAAAACTCAAATCTGGTCTAGGAATGAACACAGGGGACATTTATTCATTTGTTACTTTTTTTCCTTCAAAAGAGAGGGCAAAGGTCAAGTCTGGCCTGGGGCAGCGAAAAGGCTTGGCGGCCCTGAACGAACAGCCTTAAGAATAAAGCAATCCTAGCAGCATCTCCTCACTAATTTACTACAGGATAATTCATTATTCATTCATGTGTTTGAATTCACTACGCAATGAGTGCTTAATGTATGCCTATGTATTCATTCATGAGCCAGTTCAGATCACTGTCCAATCAAAAGGATCTTTATTCAATGCATACAGGTTGTCACCCAATCAAAAGGCTCTTTATTCAACTATTATAGAGCAGGGATAAACACAGAATGTAGATGAGAGAAAAAGGAGCTGTGAAACAAACAACAAAAAACTAAAACAGGCGACTTAAAACAACAATAAAATGTGGTCATGAAAGGATAAAATGAAGAGGAAAAGAAAAACAAAGAAAATTTCTATGAATGCAAAATAGCATCAAGTCAAGTAGCTGTAAATCATTGTGAGTAATGACCATACAATAACGTGTGGAAAAATACAGCCAGCATATACTTTAGGCAAGTAGGCTAATGAGATTAAAAGGATATTGTGCTGTAGTGCAAAGGTAATTCAGACAACAAATGACTTAACACACGTATCCAGGATAACGCTCATTACAACAGCACATGGGATATTACAGTAAGTATACCCAGTAGAAGATGTTGTTTTTCCATGATTAGGCCTAATATTTTCCAACAGTACCTTAGAGTATGCGTCACGCTGAACGTTCCCCCCAAAAGAACTCCCTGGATTCTAATTCTGATTCTAGAACAGTTTGGAATAAAGTAATGGCTCTGATGGATCAAGGAAAGACCTGAACTAACACTTTCACCTCAACTCCCTTGTGTAACACAGGAGGAGTTCAGGACAGTGAGTCATTGATAGGTTAGGAATACTGTTGGAGTCATTATCAGTGTTGCTTTAAAACAGTGGTTCTCAAAGTGTGGTCTGGGGAACACTGGAGGCAAATCTGTAATTCACTGTTTATTAAAGCATTTGAAGTCCCTACTCTGTGTATCTCTCATGTAAAATGGGTTATTTTCCCAAAATATCCTTGACAATAATTACTTAAATTGTAGTAATGCAAGTGGTATTTGAAGCTTAAGGGCAATATTGGATAAAAGGCCAGACCGGTCCTTAGAGCATACAGTCAGGTCATGAAATCTTTCTCTTTCACTCAGTTCTCACACCTTCATAGGCCTGTAGCCTCATGACCGGACCTGTAGTGTTTTTTTTTTGTTTTTTTTTAAATCAAGCATCTGTAGTCTGCTTGGCCTATTTCAAGAACAAACAAATCCTAGATTAAGTTTTATATATGTTGCTTGTTCATCACTTGTTTGCCTTTTTGTGAGTTTAGCCCTCAGCTACTTTAAAATCACAACCTTTGATGGATAGAATAGACACATTAGGCTATTAGAAATGATTAACACATTATTAACCTGCTGCTCCTCTGTGTAATAAAATCTGTGTCTCCCGTTAAGAGCTGTAAACCATTTGCAGGCACACATGAAGATATCCCACTGTTTGTCTGCTGTGCGTAAATAAAGACTCAAGAGCGATGACACCAAACCGTCAGATACACAAACACATGCTTGTTTAACCTCTGAGGTTCTGAGCCGTTCCTCAGACCCAACAAAAGCTTCCGCTGCTCGCGCTGTCAAACTGAATTTACACCGTCAGCGCGCAAGCAGCGCGCGCCGTTGTGTGACGTCAAAATGACGTGGACCCCCTTGGCGCGCGACGCTTTTCAGGGAATTTCGCGAGGTCGTGCGCACGACAGATTTTGTAACTCGCCGCGCGCCAGCCCTATGCGCCACTCAGCTGGGCCATTCATAAGCAACTACACCAAGATGCATGAGAGCTTATTTCACCCTCTTCTGCCAAGAAGCATTCATCACCCTGCTATCTGACACATAACCATATCTTCAGCTAATGCATGAACATCTTAAAGCATGGATGAAACATTTTTAAGACCTTGATTGTTAAGCTAAATTTAACCCAGTCATCCGTCCGTCCTAACATCCCTCACAACGTTTTTACCAACTGAAACATGCCTACAATACTACCAGGGGTTGTATGCAAACACTCACCAGAAACTTGGAGATACTTATCATGGATGAAACGTTTTTAAAACCTTGATTGTTAAGCTAAATTTAGCCCAGTCATCCGTCCGTCCTAACATCCCTCACAACGTTTTTACAAACTGAAACATGCCTACAATACTATCAGGGGTTGTATGCAAACACTCACCAGAAACTTGGAGATACTTATCATGTTTATTTAATCCATAAATTTAATCCACAACTATACAGTCAAACAAAGCAAGCACAGGGTTAACTCACTGCCTGTAAGTTACTGTAGCCTATGCGATTTCGCTGTACAGCGCCATCTGCTGTTTGGGAGAATAATGCCAAAACGGCGCTTCTTTCGAATTTGGTCGTGCGGCAGGTATAAAGAGTTCGTACGAACATGTGACGTCACCGATGGCGCGCGCACCAGCAGACACGGCGAGTATGTTGCCACCTTCAGTGTCCACTTGCTTCGCGCGAAGTGTCTCTCGACTCACCTCTTTAACCGGCGCGCGGCTGAAGCGCGCGAGAGCTCCCGTTATAATGGCATTACATTAACCCGGTGCATTTGAGTTAAGTAGGTCTACTTAAAGAAGCGACACCGGAGAACGAACCTATATGTTATTATTACGCGCGAGACACATGGCCTGGCTACCGACAAGACTGACGCACGGTAATCAGATTAGTCTAATTTGGGGTCAGATCTGACGTGCGTGTACAGTGTAACCGGGCACAGCGAGCGATGTTATAAATACGGGAGGGAGACAGAGACAGAGGTGTTGTGTAGGCTACCAGGAAGAGACCAGAGCACACATAACAGAGAGAATATATTTCGTGTGAAGACTCTCAATCTCATCGGGTATTCATTCAGCACGTACGCCAGGGAAACGGTAGAGAAGGCTATAGGAGTGCAGGCTCTATCCTTATCTCGACCGAGCAACTTAAGCGCTTCCCGGTACTGGCTGGTTTTGGATACTTTTTTACTGCAGCTGTTGCTCAAGCTGTGAACAACCACAGGCTACATCGCAGCATAGAAAGCGGACTCTGCACGTCGACTCCAGTGGACTTCTGGGCAGAGGACTGAGTTCAGTCGCCAACGCCGAGAGTGACAGAGAGACAGAGATGGAGCCGGTAACGCAGACAGTGACCGTGAACGGCCGCATGCGGGCACCTATGCCCCAGCAGACGCTGAGAATGCCTTCAGCCCCCGCGGAGCCTCATCGCACTTCGTTGGGAGCACTATCGTGGTGATGACGGGCTTCGCCGTGGCGACTCTGGCTATGAACTGTGGAAAGACTCTCCAAGAACAACGACTCAAGCCCGAAGCCAGCTAACCGCTGGTCATTACAGTAATTTACTGGACTTTGGATTTTAATTAAAATATAGGCTAGACATTAGATGTAGCCTATATAGCCTACTCATTATTTCATAGCCATATCTCTTCTACGGTATAGCCTGTGATGTCTGCATGTTTGTCTGTGTGTTTGTTATCGTGCCAGCTGACAGGTGGTTGTTTACTTTCTTCAAATTGCGGTCATAGCCAAGGGGCGCATGCCGTTCCCTTCCACTCTTTGGAACTAGGTAACAGCTGGGGGGTATCCAGAGTAACATAAACCAAAGAGGAGACACCATCTGCCTGGCTGCCCCCTCCCACAAACACACACACACACAGACCGTCCGTCTTCTTTCTGGACCAGTCCATATAGCCTGTCTGCGCGAGGACGCACACGGGTTTGTTTACGGCGCTATTAATATCAGAACAGTATGTTCTGCTCTCCGGGGATTAGGCTACCGCAGAGGTCGCCAGGAGAGGACTGACTAATAGGCTACAAGGTGCCTCACTAGCCTACAGCGCCAGGTAGAGATGACCTGACCTGCTGCACTAACGCACATCTGAATGGACTGAACTGGCTAATAGCCTATGTCTGGACTGGAGTTCGACTTGCAAACCTTGAAGATTTGTGAAACAATGCGTCTTGGGACAAGAACTCCGCGTTTTAGCCCACCACCTAAACTGTAAACTGAACACTGATCGCTCACACACCGTGGTGAACGCACACTGTCAGACTTTGTTCTAGGCTACATGTAGTCCGGTTTGAGGATAAGGTTTTCAGGATATGTGTTTCTTATTTTCAAATCAACTGTGAATAGCCAAGAGATATTTTTGTAAAAGTAAAAAAACAAAGGTCCACACTGCCTCTACTTCACATTGACCAGCCATCACTTACCTCTGTCATTTGAAACACAGTCAATATTTTTATATAACAGAGAATTTAGATATCAGTAGGCTAGAAATTGGCTCAATATGAGTAGTATGTTCATGACAAAAAGTCAGCCTATGCTTAGTGAGAACTTGTGTGCTAAATGAGAAAATAACCCTGGGGGTTCATGCACTTTATGGTTGGGGGCAAATACTATTGTGACGATAAACTGCTGCTTATGTTGTCACCAAAGCATTTTGCCTTGTGTGTTGTACAGCTGTTTTAACAGCTCAAAGGTCTTTAAAAGACAGAGTATGTTTATGTTTGTGAGACATGTCATTTATTTTGTCTTTGATGTAATAAATTAAGTACACTATACTAAAGATTTTGGCTCATTTAAAATTATTATTGTGAAATGATTAAATGAACTAATGAATCTCTAATGTGAATAATGATTAGGCCTACGTATGTTTAATTGAGGCCTATAAAAAAGTGCACCAGAACAAACCAATAGGCCTAATATTGCAAATTCTTTTAACAGACATTTTTGGAAACCTCAGATTTGAGAGATTCCACTGACTGATAAGTAAGACAAGCCAGGGCTGTTTCAAAGTACTTATGGGGGCCTCAAACAAACAGGATTTATGGGGGCCCTTCACCCCCCACTTACTTAAACTATATTGTTATAATCTCCAAGCATCTTTCATTAATATAGCCTAATTACTTGAGTTGAACGTACAGTTGTCTAGCTCCAGCCTCAAGTCATATTTTATTGAAAGACACCACCAACTAAACCAAAACGATTAAACAGTCAATCTTGGGGGCCCCTTTCAGCCTGGGGCCACAGGCAATTACCTATTTTGCCTGTCCTGTTGCGACAGCTCTGAGACAAACAATAACAAGTGAAACAAATGCCTAAACCTTTAGCACAGTAGGCTACCCTTCATATCACGCCCTGTACTGTACAACATGTGCAGTCTGGATGTTTTATTTGTGTCTCGTGTTGATGACGTCATCCGTGTCTGTCTGGATAGTTCCCCAAATCCTCTGGCGGGGAATCAGAGACAGGGGAAATAAAGCCTGACAGACTATCAGATTTCCTGTGTGTGTCACTGAGTGTGTGTGTGTGTGTGTGTGTGTGTGTGTGTGTGTGTGTGTGTGCGTGCGTCCCTGTGTGTGTGTGTGTGTGTGTGTGCGTGTGTGTGCGTGTGTGTGTGCGTGCGTCCCTGTGTGTGTGTGTGTGTGTCACTGAGTGTGTGTGAGCGCGCGTCCCCATGTACTTCCCTTCATTACAGCACTCCTGGCTGGATTTGAACTAACAAAAGACATTTTAGGACACCCCGAATTTGATAGATTCCACTGACTGATGAATAAGACAATCAATAACTTTGTGAAGATCTACAAGCCTGTATAGTATACTGTAATATTGCATACAGAACAGTCACAGGCCTGTCTAGTATACTGTAATATTGCATACAGAACAGTCACAGGCCTGTCTAGTATACTGTAATATTGCATACAGAACAGTCACAAGCCTATCTAGTATACTGTAATATTGCATATTGCATACAGAACAGTCACAAGCCTGTCTAGTATACTGTAATATTGCATACAGAACAGTCACAGGCCTGTCTAGTATACTGTAATATTGCATACAGAACAGTCACAGGCCTGTCTAGTATACTGTAATATTGCATACAGAACAGTCACAAGCCTGTCTAGTATACTGTAATATTGTATAGAACAGTCACAAGCCTGTCTAGTATACTGTAATATTGCATACAGAACAGTCACAGACCTGTCTAGTATACTGTAATATTGCATACAGAACAGTCACAAGCCTGTCTAGTACACTGTAATATTGCATACAGAACAGTCACAGGCCTGTCTAGTATACTGTTATAGCCTATTGCATACAGAACAGTCACAGGCCTGTCTAGTATACTGTAATATTGCATATTACAGTCACAAGTCTGTCTAGTATACTGTAATATTGCATACAGTACAGTCACAAGTCTGTCTAGTATACTGTAATATTGCATACAGAACAGTCACAAGTCTGTCTAGTATACTGTAATATTGCATACAGAACAGTCACAGGCCTGTCTAGTATACTGTAATAGCCTATTGCATACAGAACAGTCACAGGCCTGTCTAGTATACTGTAATATTGCATACAGAACAGTCACAGGCCTGTCTAGTATACTGTAATATTGTATAGAACAGTCACAAGCCTGTCTAGTATACTGTAATATTGCATACAGAACAGTCACAGACCTGTCTAGTATACTGTAATATTGCATACAGAACAGTCACAAGCCTGTCTAGTATACTGTAATATTGCATACAGAACAGTCACAGGCCTGTCTAGTATACTGTTATAGCCTATTGCATACAGAACAGTCACAGGCCTGTCTAGTATACTGTAATATTGCATACAGAACAGTCACAGGCCTGTCTAGTATACTGTAATATTGCATACAGAACAGTCAAAGGCCTGTCTAGTATACTGTAATAGCCTATTGCATACAGAACAGTCACAGGCCTGTCTAGTATACTGTAATATTGCATACAGAACAGTCACAGGCCTGTCTAGTATACTGTAATATTGCATACAGAACAGTCACAAGCCTGTCTAGTACACTGTAATATTGCATACAGAACAGTCACAGGCCTGTCTAGTATACTGTTATAGCCTATTGCATACAGAACAGTCACAGGCCTGTCTAGTATACTGTAATATTGCATACAGAACAGTCACAGGCCTGTCTAGTACACTGTAATATTGCATACAGAACAGTCACAGGCCTGTCTAGTATACTGTTATAGCCTATTGCATACAGAACAGTCACAGGCCTGTCTAGTATACTGTAATATTGCATACAGAACAGTCACAGGCCTGTCTAGTATACTGTAATATTGCATACAGAACAGTCACAGGCCTGTCTAGTATACTGTAATATTGCATATTACAGTCACAAGTCTGTCTAGTATACTGTAATATTGCATACAGAACAGTCACAGGCCTGTCTAGTATACTGTAATATTGCATACAGTACAGTCACAGGCCTGTCTAGTATACTGTAATATTGCATACAGAACAGTCACAGGCCTGTCTAGTATACTGTAATATTGCATACAGAACAGTCACAGGCCTGTCTAGTATACTGTAATATTGCATACAGTACAGTCACAGGCCTGTCTAGTATACTGTAATATTGCATAGCCTACAGAACAGTCACAGGCCTGTCTAGTATACTGTAATATTGCATACAGTACAGTCACAGGCCTGTCTAGT
>JAODXP020000039.1:89011-101511 GCA_027497455.2 Sardinella longiceps | reverse complement strand
AGTGCTCCTTAGCAACACAAACAATAACAGTGATCATAGGCGATAAATAAGTCAACTATAGAATTTATAGTTTTAATAAATGGACCTCATTTAAAGGAATTATCTTGAGTGAATCAAAATGTATTGTAGGCCCTCTGTTTCACAGTGCTAAGTGCTATTGATTGCATGACAATGACTACAGTTTGTGCAACATAGACCAATTGAAGAAATGGCAGCTAACGCTAACAGATGGTAGTTTAGTCCTCTAGACGTACTAAAGTGGTAGCAAATTGAATTTGCTCAGTGAGTACAACTAGCTATAAGCCATAGGTTATACCAGAGACACTTATATAGGAGGAGACAAATCACTTCAGAAGTCCTCCCACTGAAATGCACTACGGCCGATTGTAACGCTAAGATGTCGGAGTAGAGAAACTGGAAGTCCTGCTTTATGGTAGAAATAGCCAATCGCGTTACTGAACGCTGTATGACTGACGGTTAGCTTTTTTTTACTCCCTCCGTCACTATGGTGATAGCCATGCCGCGTTTGTCAGCGCAGACGCAGTAAGCAATTTGCCGTTTTAAATAATGTCTTTTTAGCTTTGTTTTAGCGTCTGTCTGGTATATTTTGGCACTGTTCAACTCAGATTTAAACAAGGATTCACACCATATACTTTTTAAGTCCATACGACCAGCCAATCTGTACTTATGGATATTTCCCCATTCATTTTGGAGTGTCTGGTCTTGTTAAGCCCAAATAGCTGCCCGGAGGCGTGTCCAATATGGCGGCCGAGTGATGGGACTTGCCTTAGAAGGACTTTGGTTGTACTCAGACATCGGCTTCTGGGAAACGGAGCTGGCTGACATGCGTACAAGACATATCCACAAGATGCAATCCTGAAATATAGTAGAGAGCGGTCACATGGTAAAACATTGACCAAAAGACACATAGACTATGTTCAGACTGCAGTCCAAATCTAATGTTTGGCATATCTGATCAAAATCTGATTTCTCTAACTGAACGCTTTCACATTGCTAGTTAAAGTGCTCATATCCAACCTGCATGTCTGCATTTCACTTGTCATTCACATTGGTTACTATGGAAGCATCATGCCCACAAAAAAAAAACAAAATTGTGGAGGGTAGAATGTAGGATAAGGGTAAATGGACTGCATTTATCTGCCGTTCCGCTATCTCAGTCTGCGAAACTCAGTCATTGAGGTGGCTATAGCGTTTGGCACTAACAGCAGGGCTACGTGTTGATCTAATGTAGTCCGCAGAATTCCTTACAGTGGGACTGTAGCACACAGCGATAACTAACAAGGAAGTATCAGAAATGGAAGAATAACGGTCTGTGTACATTGCGACCATTGGATTTGTTGCTAAATTGGAAAACGAAAATAGGAAAGCAGTCCATTTTCAATTTTCTGATTTTAAAATAAAGACGAAAAGGGAGAAACCGCCCATTTTCCGTCCTTTGTTTGTAACAATAGAAACGGAGGGCAGAAATTAAATGCTGCCAATTTTTAATTAACCTATCAATTTTGCGTCTTTCCAGCTAGAGAGGCTTGGGGCTAGCTATACTGGCTCTAATAGCTTACCGACAATTTTCAGGAGGACCGTGTGTTTATGGACCATGACGAATCATCAAAGCTACTCTTAAGCATTCCCAATAGGGAGGGAAAGTAAGCCCATCACCCCTAGTGGGTTGCATTATGCGTTCCTAACTGTGCGTTCAGACAGAAAGCAAATCAGGCGACACGAGCGACGGAAGTAATTGACTTTGTATGGAGACAGGCGATTTGGGCGATAAAATCAAGTTAAACTTTGGTTAACTTTATGTAATGAGCTATGATGTGGTTGGGCGACTACCAATCAGAATGTTGATTTACTGGCGAGATGCCTGTAGAGAAGCAGGATCGAACGTTTGAATGCTAACGTCATGAACAAATTTGCCGTTTTGGTTGCTGTGCTCAAGCGATGTTTCTTGGGAGTCTTCAGCAACTCTTGCCAATTTATCGTTCCCGGTCTGAGCGTACAGTAAGCTGAGAGTCATAATATTGGAAATTGCATAGACCCGACTTTCAGAAAAACCCCACGATAGATGAGGAACTTACACACTCCCAGAATATGTAAAATATCAAAAATAATGGAATTATCTTCCACCCATGAGAGTACCAGGAGAGTTAGAAAAGAACTACAAAAGTTACACGCTGAATGCTAGCTAGGCTGCATTAGCTTGCTGTTTGATCCTCTTGACAGTCAAACAATTATTTTGCTCGTATCACGTAAGACGTAAGAGGAAAGATAGGGGTGTTAATTGTAGGACTATAACGTAGATGTTACAGCAATTAATGTTGATAATACTCACATAAAGAGCTGGAAGTGTGAACTTAGGCTGCTTTTTCATGCAAGCGGAGCGGTGCTCTGTGGTCAATGCATTCCAATTAGTAACGGTCAAACGTGACGTAGAGCAGCGAGTTGAGCGGAGCCAGCGGCAAAAGTTGAGCAGTGTTCAATATTATGCAAATGAATGAGCGGTATCGCGGGCGGTAGCCAATCAGATTGCTTGTTTTAACTTCTCACGGTTGGAAAATTTGATGACCGTGGAGCTGTATGATCGTAACTTGTCAAAAACAGGATAACTGTAAGGACTTCGTACAAGGTTATTGTTGTTGCTGGAATGGTAAACATTTAGTTGTGAGCTTCATTTCAAGAAATCAGTGTTGTAATAGCAAGCTAAGTACCTCGATAGCCAGTTAGCTTGCTAGTTCAGTCAATCACACCGTTCCCACAAATTTGACACGCCTACTAGAAGAGGGGACAGAAACTCCGCTCCACTTGCATGAAAAACCAGCATTATGTCCAAAGCCATGGTCCAAGATAATCATGCTAATAAACAAGGAACATGCTAATCACATGTAGTCCTTTACTGATGAGATGTGAACATATTCCAACTCTCACTGTACATTCAGACCGCAATCGATTAATTGCCAAGACTTGCTCAAGACTCCCAAGAAACATAGTTTAATACATCAACTAAAATGGCAAAGTTGCTCATGACGTTAGCATTTGAACATTCAATCTTGCTTCTCTACAGGAGTCACTCTGGGAAAACGATATTCTGATTGGTAGTCGCCGAACTACATGAAACTGTGCTTTCAGGCCGAGACCGATTAAGGCAACGGAAGTAATTGACTTTGAATGGAGATGGGCGATTTGGGCGTTAAAAAATCAAGAGCGTAGGTTTGGTCTCAACATTGGTAGGGACCAATGGGCGACTACCAATCAGAATGCCGATTTACTGGTGAGATGCCTGTAGAGAAGCAGGATCAAACGGTCGAATGCTAACGTCATGCACAATTTTGCCGTTTTCTTTGCTGTGCTCAAGCGATGTTTCTTGGGAGTCTTTGGTTACTCTTGGCAATTTATCGGCCTCGGTCTGAACGTATTATTAGTTCATTATATAAAGTTTAGTGAATTTAAGTTTTGTTGCCCTCCTCACCTGCCGGTTTTACGACCCAAATTCGCCCATCTCCATACAAAGTCAATTACTTGTGTCGCCTGCAGTGTAGAGTAACAAGACAGCAAAAATTTCACTTCATGTTTTCACGGGAAGTAGGTAGCTCCAATAAACAACCTATTTTTAGAGGGTATAGAAGTTCCACGTCATATTGTTGTGCGATTTTACTGACAGTTGGGTCTATGCGATTTCCAATAGTATTAGCTCTCGGCTCCAGAACGAAACCAAATAGGATCGCCGTTTTTCACTTTACCTCCATATTGCATTGTTTCCCTAAGGCTACTTCTATGTGTTATTATGGATTTCAAGTTTTGCACTGTGGCCTCACAAAATGGCAGCATTCAGCTACTTTTCTCTCTGAGTTGGCAACACTGAAGAGAGTAATGTTATGCAAATATCTCAATTTGGTCATATAATGACTTGGCAATTATGCTACGATATGTGCAAACGGGAAAATGTATTCTGTGAAGCCAACAGTCAGTGTACATGGTCAAAGAACGGTTTATAAAAAGGTTTACGCAGCAGTCGACTCAAAATCCACACTATCCACAGAATGGCTAAACTTTGGTATGAGGTCTAAACTTTGGTTACCTCACTCACGTCAGATGTAGCGCGATGGTCACCGATAGACGAGTTATTTCAGGCGCCAGAAATCTTTGAATCTAACTCGACAAACGGCTTGTCCATCAATTTAATTGACGTACACTTCAGCCAATCACATCGAAACCAACCGAAGATGCTGGTTACGTTTGTTGGATTCAAAACAGTTGCTTCTTCGCTACGTCACACCCTCTACAGCAGCCAGCGGCCCTGATTGGTTCGGTTAGAAAATATTGGGCTTGAAATCGCTCTGAAGGGCCTTACGAAAGTTACGTAGCTCATCATCTGACGTGAGTGAGGTAAAAACTTTGATATGTAAAATGCTAACTGTGACGAAACATTTAAAAATGTAAATGAAAAGCACAAGTGTATGAGCACTTCCAATCAATTATTACTCAAGGACGAGCAAAATACAGCACTGCTTTTAAAAGACTAATAGTAGTGTGTATGTTTCCAGTATATTCTCTCTTTCTACATAGACTTGTCAAATGTACTTTATTGCAAAGAGTAGAATCCAAAATGTCTGCGATGCTAATTTTATCGATTTCATAATATACAAATACTTAAAAAAAAAAAAAAAACAGTATACTACCTGACACTTAAATTGCTCTGAAGTATAAAAATCTATTAGAGAAATAATAGAATTTGTGTTAACGGAATTATCCGGACTGAATCAACACTTAGCCATGCTGTTTTACAGTGCTGAGCGTAATTACATTACATTTATGCATTTATCAGACGCTTATATCCAAAGCGACTTACATTTGTCAACTGTCTATTTCTTCAAGGCAAATTTCCCCTGGATAAATTTAGGTTTAAGTGCCTGCTCAAGGGCACAACAGTGGCCACCAGGATTCCACCCCACAATTTACAGATTATACAAGGACACTAGTCATCACTATTAAGCAAATGCAAATCACAATTTACAGATTATATAAGGACACTAGTCACTATGCAAATCACAATTTACAGATTATACAAGGACACTAGTCACTATTAAACAAATGCAAATCACAATTTACAGATTATACAAGGACACTAGTCACTGTTAAACGTCATACAAATGCAAATCACAAACTTTTATAGACAAGATTCTTTCCTATGGTATGAGTAAAGAACAATCCAAAGCACTATCTTATCTTATCTATGAAATTTGTTAGAGTAATAGTGTACCAACCTAGCCTAGAACTCTAGACACACTCTAGCGGTAGCAAATTTAATTTGCTCAGCTGGTGGGTCTAGGCACCAGCCATAGCTCAGACCTCGATTGTGTCTGAGCGATTTCTGGGCTGTTTACGCTCTTAGTTGTATTCAGGCCTCATGGTGTTTAGCTAATCACAACGTTATATCTGGACAGGGAGTTTTTGGGCGGACTTAGAGTTGTTTAAAACGCTTGTTAGTTGCTAGTCGCGCTGGTTAGTTTAAGCAGTTTTACCCGGGGGTCTATCACTGGTCTCCAGACTATACATTCATATTATAGTCTTGCTTGTCAGGCTAGTACTAACCAGAGCAGGAATAAATTACGTTCCTGGTTATGAGAGGGATTCCCTCATTCCCGCCCGGGCCCAGGGTAATAGAATTGTTGATTAAAAAAAGTTGAGGGTTATATCCAGGCGTCCCTCTCACCAACCCAGGATTTGGCTCAAAGGGAATGGGCTCCCAGGACAGACACACCTCAAATTAGTCTACATACTCAAAATAGTCATAAATGAACTCAAGATTTTTCCTAATTTCGTTGTTTCACCTGTACATTCAAACCGAGTACAAATGCCAATGCCATTATCACGAATGGTTTGCCTAGGAATGACAAAGTCTTGGGACTATATTCAGGCGAAAGCACAGGCAAAGCACCGCTGATAGGCGTAAAGTCATCACAGCACCTGAAAACTTACCGTAGTACTTTCTTTCTGGGGTTTTCAGGTGCTGTTTTTGAGAACGACAGGCTAAATGGAAACTCCAAATTACGGCGCTCTATGCTAAGCTAAGGTAACGCTGCGCTTCTGGATACGGAGAAGCACAGGTCTGAATGAAAAACACTTCTGGTCACTTATCCAACACAGGGGAATATGGTAAGAGACTAAATTTCGTTTTGGGGTGGCCTATTCCTTTAAGAGTTGTGACCTGAGCATGATCTTACAGTAAAGAGGGATAAACTTCGTGATGATAATTATGGATTATAACTATATATATATATATATATATATATATATATATATATATATATATATATATATATATATATATAAAACTTTGTTGACATCAATAACAGCATAATCCTTCACTGGTGCTTGAGTGATGTCTCCTTTGATAAACATACCGAACAGAACATCATTCAGGAGTGTGTCCTTGAAGGCATGCTTCCTGCCTTTCCCTTGCCAATTGAATTGTGAAGCAAGGGCATTGGTCATTCCACTCTGCAACATCCTCCTCACTGTGGTGTCTGCAGTGTGCCCTCCGACTAGATTGAATGTAAAGATCTGACAAGACATAATGAACCAACAACCAACCAACCAACAAATGATTAGAAACATCCCAGAAATAATTATGTAACCTTGGCTTGTACCAATTTAGTGAGCTCATCACTACTGTATGTCACACTTTTTTATTGTCGTTGTCAAAGATTATTCCAACAATTGCTGTGAGTGATATTGTTGGTGGATGTAAAACATAGGTATGTCAGTATTAAATTAAATTAATGTATAATGTATGGTGAGCTTTGGTAGTGCAGATTTGCTTACCATTTTTTGCTTTTCTTGGGGGTTATCCTTCATTAAGGCTTCTGCCTGCATGAACTCCTCCATTGTGTTTAGAGGTAGTTTAATGGTGGATGGTGAAGTGTCAGGTGTTGCCTGCCTCATGTCTCTCCTCAAGGCCCTTAGGTCACTCCCCAACTCGACAATCTCCTCCCGCTCCTGGCGGTTTTCATCCAGCACTTGTGATACCAGCTGGATAACTTTTGTTAACCGGAAGTAAGCAGGCGCCATTATTGAGCTACCCAGATCACCAATCTTTCTGTAGGGAAAACGTGATGGCACATCATAAAATACCGTGATTTACAAGATTCACTACTACTTGTATAATGTCAGAGTATTCCAGGGTCTTTGCTGTTAGCTGTCATTGTATATAGAATATAGTGCACACTCATGTCTTCTTTTTCTTTCGTTTATTTTCACCAACGTTTCGGCCGTGGCCTTTGTCAAGGTTTCAATATGATAATAGACTGCAAATTGCCAAAAAGGTTTGTTGACAGTCCCGCACCTGGCGGTTTTCATCCAACACTTGGGATAGCAATTTTTTTTTAAACTTTTGTTAACCCTGTGCCTTGAGGAATACAGTGGTTCTTTTTGTATTTGACAATGGGTACGTACTGTATGTTTCCCAAAAGCTTCAGAAAAGCATTGCGAACCTGTTAACAACTTGTTGTTTTCAATACAATGGCTCAATACCAACCAAGTTAGCATTTATGTGTTTGGGGAAAAGACAGAAGGACTTCGTTTTCTCGGTTGGTGTTCGCATTTTTACCAATAGAGCTCCCCCTACAGCTCCCAAGGAATGTGCCGTGGTCCGCGGCACCAGTCTTGCATTTGCTATTTCTCTGCTGAGAGGAGCTAGAGCGAGGAGAAACCGTCATCAATCGACCTTAAAAGGATCCCCGGCTAGTTGGGCATGTTAGCGTTAAAAGACTAGCATTGGCGTCAACTTTAATTGACGTTATTCAAAAACATCAAAAATACGACGGTTTCAAAGAAAATGTTTATTAGAAGCTAAAATTCCATTGTTGTTACGCCTCAATGACTTATGGGTAAAACGTGACGACAAATGGTTGCACTGCTTTCGGTCAAGCTGGAGCTACACATGGACAACGTAAATATTGATCCCCTATCGTATCCTCACCTCTCCGATCATCTTCCAACACCATGTGCTGTCTTCCGCGTTGTTCCCTTAATTCATGGTGGCGTGGTTTTAAACGGCAAACTTCACAGAAGATGTATTTTACTTTGCAATAACGTCCTAAACTGTTCCTGTAAAGCCATGGAATTTTGCTGGACAACCATTTGATGTCACGATTTACCCATAAGTCATTGAGGCGTAACCTTAATAGAACTTTACCAAAGAAATGATTTTCAGCTTCTAATAAACATTTTCTTTAAAACCGTCGTATTTTTAATGTTTTGGGTCGTTACTAATCTTACAACGCTAACATGCCAAACTAGCCGGGGATCCTTTTAAAAGTGTTGTAGCATCATTGCAATAACTCTTAAGCTGCTAAATAAAGGTCAATTGAACTAAAAATGTGGCATAGTTCCCTTTTAAAGGTCTCCATAGCTTTTTACAATGTTAGTCATACAATTAAGACTTGACTGGCCACTAGATGGCATCAGTGAGCATTTGAGCTTCATGAACAAACTCAGGTTGTCCGCAGGGTTTTAAAATTATTAATTTGTATTGCAACTTTATATTGTTACTTTTGGAAAATCAATGAACAAACCGGGGGGGGGGGGGGGGGGTAGTGCCATGGTAGGCCAACTCTGTCTAAATCTGATTTTTTTTTTTTCCTTTCTCTCTTTGTATGCTATGTCAAAATCTGTGTAAATAAAACGTCACTGATTAATGCTTGCATTTTAGTGTCATAATGTTTTTTTTTTATCTTAAAGTAGTAAAAAAAAGGTATTAAAAACTTAAAAGGATTGCTGTATATACCATGGAACTATTTTGCAAAGCATTTTGCAAATGTCTTAAAGCCTTCAACTAAACCTCATACATGATCCATAAGCTACTTAAGCTAATCATATCGCCATCCATAAGCTAGCTATCCATATATCCTGCTAGGCTGACATAGCCTGCCCATAATACGAATGTTCATCCGAATCCATAATCTGGGGATGGTCTCCTGGGGCGGGTTTACAACGGTAGAGAGACTACCGGCCAATAAGCAAAGCTGATTAGACGAGCTGTCCAATCGTTTCAAACCAGAACTGAATGCCCCGCCCTATAATCGCCTCAGGTTAAAGAACCTCCAGACCATGAATACGGATGAAGAGCAGTATTATGGTGGGGCTATGTCAGGCTAATATCCTGCCATACATAAACTACTTAAAGGAATATACCGGAGTAAGTTTAAGCATATCCCTGCTGCACAAGCCTTCGAACAGCATAGACCTAACGCGAATGCGAAACACTTTACATTGAGTCAATGTAATCTCAGATCTTACATTGGTGGTGGTTAGTGAGGTCCCCCCTTCCACTGTAAAGCGCTTTGGATCAACAGAGTTGTGTTAAAATGCGCTATATAAATACACTTGACTTGACTACTTTCGATGTCCAACAATCAGGTCCCATTGATTCAGTGTAAAGTGCCTGTTCGCGTCTGCGGTCGGTCTGTGCTGTACCAAATTATTTTGTTCCACTCACTAACCCATAGCCCATTTAGCAAGCTCTTTCAACAGGGCTATGCTTGAATTCACTCCAGTATTTTCCTTTAAGCTATCCATACATCCGGTCATCCATAAACTACTTAAGCTATCCATACATCATGCCATAAGATCCTGTGTAGAATTGCTTGGTTACAGAAGCACAGGCTTGCGTGATGGAAGTCCACTTGCCTCACGAGTAATGACCAATTCCCCCCGCCCCCCATAGTCACACACACACAAGACGGACACATAGTGACTCAGTGAGAGAGAGAGAGAGTGTGTGTGTGTGTGATGACCTGAAACAGCCTTATTGCTGTCCTGCTGTTGTGTAACTGGATACTGTATATCCCAGCTCACCTGATTATGGCATTCACAACATGCAACAGAGGAACTCACGACAACACCACCCCATAATTAACACTATATATAGTGTTCCTCAGCAACACAAACAATAACAGTGGTCCCATAATAAACACTACACATAGTGCAATGCAGAAACATCACGTGCAGTCTGTACATGCTGTACTGGAACACTGAGGGCATCAGGTATAGGCTACCTCGACAGGGTCATGACTGAACTGGGTCACTTGTGGGAGGGGTACACACTCAGTTACATACTGTACTCGATTGGGAGAACCAAGGACAGGGTCATGACAGGGGAAGAGGACTAAGTGTACGTTCACACCAAGAGCTACTAAATCTGTAATATCGCTGAAAGCCATTCACTTTCTATGGGCAAGTGCGATAAAAGCGACAAAAGCTACCAGCTGTAAAAGTTGGGCGAATTGAGCGACTAAAAAAAGCTAAAAAACTGTTAACTTTATGCAAATTAGCTATAAATCAGCTGTTAAATCTAAACGCTGTGATGTTAATGGAATGATAACATGCATGTCATGAGCGAGAGCGAATTGGGCGAACACATTTTTAGCAGCTGCTTTTTTGAGCTACAAAAGCGATTTTAGCGATTAGTAGCTCTTGGTGTGAACGTACAGTAACAAGCACACACACAGCACAAGAAGGTCAAGGAGAGTAAACACAGGGTAAGTGGAAGCGCACACACACACACACACACACACACACACACACCAAGCCTGTGTAATATACCAAATTTAAACCATTATTATGATTTTTCAGTCACATGGTAAGTGAACTCTAATAACTGAGTAGAAACGTTTGAATGTTCGATTGACAACATGGGGAGAAAAAGTTTTCATACAGGATTACTTTGGATACAAAATAGCCTATGATGGCACACACACACACACACACACTTCAAACATAATGAGGAGCCAAAGATACAAAAAGGTTTCTTTATTTCAGTTCAACTACAAAAAAAAAAAAAAACAGACAAAAATAACAGCTTCAGTAGCTGCACAAAACCCCTTCTCATATCACTCTCTCTCTCTCTGTGTGTGTGTGTGTGTGTGTGTGTGTGTGTGTGTGTGTGTGTGTGTGTGTGTGTGTGTGTGTGTGTGTGCGCGCTCGTGCTTCTTGAAAAAAGCAGACGGACATTCAATGTATCCTGTTCAGATTGTTGCATATAAGTGCTACTATAACAACTGTTGGGGTTTGTTGTTGTTGTGGTGTGTGTGTGTGTGTGTGTGTGAAAGAAATATAACATAAGAAAAACAAGTATATTCCTGGACACTTGTAGACCTTTTGTTAACACAAACACGTGTGTGTGTGCATGTATGTGTTTATAAACAGCTGATGCTCTGTAGCCTGCGCTCGGTTAAGAACTTTGTGTGTGTGTGTGTGTGTGTGTGTGTGTGTGTGTGTGTGTGTGTGTGTGTGCACTCCTCTATAAAGAGCTGATGCTCTGTAGTCTGCGCTCAGTAAAGAACCTGTGTGTGTGTTTACAAAGAGCTGATGCTCTGTAGTCTGCGTTCGGTAGAATCTGTGTGTGTGTGTGTGTGTGTGTTTACAAAGAGCTGATGCTCTGTAGTCTGCGTTTGGTAGAATCTGTGTGTGTGTGTGTGTGTGTGTGTGTTTATAAAGAGCTGATGCTCTGTAGTCTGCGCTCGGTAAAGAACCTGTGTGCCTCTCTACTGGGTGCACTGTTGCCATGGTCCCCGTTGGCTGTTGTGTTGCGGCTGAAGTAGGACAGCATGGACGTGTTCTTCTGACGGGCCGCGGCCTTCTCACCGTCCTCCTCATCGTCATCCCTGAAACACACACACACACACCACACACACACAGACATTTTAGATAAACCTTTTACTTGCCTAGCAGTACTACAAAGCACTAATACACAAGATACAGTATGCATGCATCCAGACACTACATTCCGTCTGTCTGACAACACACACCAATGTACAGCGTTGCTGTGTAATCAGCTCTGTGCTGTGCTGTCCTGTCCAACAGAGGAGCACAAACTGCATGTATCAAAACACACACACACACACACACACACACACACACACACTCTACAGGTACAACGTTGCTTTCTAATAAGCTCTGTGCTGTATTGTCCAACAGAGGCAAATATAAATGCAAGTATCCAAACACACACAAACATACACACACACACACACACACACACACACACTCTTACCAGTATACGGGTGCAGCGTTGCTGTCTAGTAGGCTCTGTGCTGTGCTCCAACTAAACACACACCAAACCAAACACACACACACACACACACACACACTCTTACCAGTATACGGGTGCAGCGTTGCTGTCTAGTAGGCTCTGTGCTGTGCTCCAACTAAACACACACACACACACACACACACACACACACACACTCTTACCAGTATACGGGTGCAGCGTTGCTGTCTAGTAGGCTCTGTGCCGTGCTCCAACTGAAGCGGACAAACTGCGGGTATCCAAACACTGGATCCAAGTATTTCAGGAGCCAGCTCTTGGTCTTTGGGTCTACGACACACACACACACACACACACACACACACACACACACACACACACACACACACACACAGAGAGAGAGAGAGAGAGAGAGAGAGAGAGAGAGAGAGAGAGA
>JAODXP020000039.1:69011-84011 GCA_027497455.2 Sardinella longiceps | reverse complement strand
TGCTGGTGTGGAAGCTATATTTTCTGCAGAAAGGACATCATACTTCTCCATTACAGTACTAATATTGTTTCTACATCATTGATATTTAAAGTAAGAGGGTTCAAGAAGGCTATTTTTACCATGCTTTGACATCATACATTTTGAAAACACAATCAAGATAAATTTATCTCCTCAGTATACTGTACAAGGCCTATAAGAGTCTGAATGAGGGATTAAATGCAATTACAATTTTCCTGGACAATACAGATTTTTTCCAGGGCAATACAGATTTTAGGTCATTTCCAGGTGTTTTCCATAACTGGAAAAGCCACCTCTAAGATTTCAGGTTTTCCAGGATGCATGGGAACCCTGAAATGGGTACCGATCTGCTGAAAAGTTTGTGAAGTCTATCAAGGTGACAAATGATGTTTCTGAGCGAGGGGTGAAAATGATGAAATTTTGCCACTGAGATACCGTAACAACAAATCTAGAACAGAGAACTTGTCTGCTTTAGGTTGTGGAGTACATTAGGAGGAAATTTGACAGCTTTAAGAAAGCCATACTGAACAAATGATGGTATTGAAATAACTTACACTCCCGTTCCTATGCATAATGTGTAATTACTTTCATGTTCAACCTAATACACCTGGTTTTGTGTTCCTAATGTGCAGAAAATGTTATTTTCAATGATCCAATGCTATTACTGTAAATATATATCATTGCAAAGTTCAATTTGGCATTATATTTGTTGATTTAGTACATGTAACAGGTACAATGATGTGATGTCTGATCTGAAACCTTCAAAATCGCCTAAAATTTAGCACATTTTAGCTTTTAAAACAACAATGACTGTCTAGATCACTAACATATTGGGTATCACCTGAAAGTACATGTCCACAGCTTTCATATGGTACCTTTCATAATGCTCTATGACTAATGATATGGAGGTTATGAGGCAAAATGGGCCAAAATCTCAGGCGTTTTTAACAAAAATCAGCATTAAAACTTCATGGCTCATGAGGCAGGCCTTCCCATGGTCCAAAATCAAAATAATTTTATATCTGGTCATTCCATAGCTTGGAGAATGGGAATCACAGCAATTGGCTTTAAAATAACAAAAAAAGTTTTTTTTGAACAGGTCTACTGTACATGTCCGTTGACGGACGACAGAGGGCGTGTCTGACGGAGGGGGAGTCAATTCTGATTGGTTGACGGATCCGTCCGTCATTGAACATTTTTCAACTTTTTGATGGACACAACAGAGCCGTTGGGACCGACAGACCCACAAGGCATTTCGCCAAAGCTCCATGCAAAGTCAGTGGGATCCATCAACAGACGTGTACAGTATGAAACAGGCGTAACACAAGCAGTCGTATCACAATTAGATATGCCTCATGCCCTCTTCAGGTGCCATTAGCTGCCGTTTCGCCCTCTCAGTTTTTGGTTATTCACACCTGCCAGCACCAAGGATATGTGTTGATTCACTCCAGATAATTCTTATAATTGCATTCTGGGCTTGTGGTATGAAATTACTTTGTAAACAAATAAACAACATCAAAAAAAGGTGAAAACCGTCAGACAGACAGACAGACAGACAGACCGACCTGCTACTTTCAGATCCTTGAGCTCCTCCTTCTTGGCCACTGGACAGAAACATATCCCATACACCATGGGACCTGCCAATTACACACACACACACACACACACACACAGACACACACAGCAACATGTATGATTATTATGCATACCTGCAAACTCATAAGGGTTGAAAAAGGTGACAAACTACCGTTGCACGCGTGCGTGGGGGGGGGGGTATTTTAACATGTTAATTAATTGCGGTACATTTCATGGAGTAGTGTTGGCTATAAATTTATAATAATATATTTATAAATATATTTTCAATGTTTTTCCATATCAATGAAATAGCAATAGACCAAACATTATGTTCTACAATAGCATTTTCTCTACACAACAATTAAAGGCCTCATAGTAGCCTATTTGATTCAGATTTTTTTTTAAAAAAAAGTGGCGGAAATGGGCTTCCATATTGAGCTCCTCCTCCTTCTAACATGTTAATTCATTGCGGTACATTTCATGGAGTAGTGTTGGCTATACATTTAATATAAATATAAATATTTTTATATAATATATATATAAATCTATTTATATAATATATTTATAAATATATTTTCAATGTTTTTCCATATCAATGAAATAGCAATAGGCCTAACATTAATTTGTACAATAGCATTTTCTCTATACAACAATTAAAGGCCTCATACTAGCCTATTTGATTCAGATTTTTTTTTTAAGTGGCGGAAATGGGCTTCCATATTGAGCTCCTCCTCCGTCTAAAATAATAGCCCGACAATCACATGTACATGTACAGAGAAGCCTACGTCTAGGTTTCTAAGCTAATAAAATAAATCCATTCAGGCTAAGCGACCAAGCCAGCCAGGGAAGGTACACAAACCATTTGAAGAGTGAAAATTGTGTGAGGCTGGCGCGCAGGTTTTAGAAAAAAGTTGTCTAACCCTCTGTAACGGAGTCCACAAGAAACAGCTGCGCAGCTGCAGAGGTTAAAGCAATTAGGAGAAAACAATTTCGAAAACCTGCGCAGCAAGCCCATAGAAATTGCTCGCTTTACTAACAAGTTTGTTGTGTATATGAAAGTTTCGAGAATTCAGATTGAAGTTAGGCCTGCCGTTTGCTTTAAACTGCGCTTTTCTTTCAGCAGTCGTTGCCGATTTAAAAGTAGCCTAACAATACCGATGACCTAGCTCATATTTGGCTGATTAAAACGGCAATTTAACTGTACAGCGACGTTCACAAAGCCACCGTCTATCATAATAGCATCAAAACGATGTGTTTCCGTCTTTGTTTCTCTCTTAAAATAGCGCTAAATTGTGTCATTTTGCTATGTTTTGATGGCAGCACTGAGAATGAAAAGTTAGATGATTCCATGGCTGCTGGCGCGTTGTTACCGGTGCGCCTGTCTGCCTCCAGACTGGACCAATGCGGTGAAAAAAAGATAGCTCCCTGTCATATTGATTATGATGGTGTCTATGCTCCTCGCTCATTCTACAGCGATAGTCCATAGACAGTCCATAGTTGGTTGATTGACTGCTTGGTTGGTTGGTCTCTCCTCCCGCCCCCCCCTTAAAAAAAAACTCTTCGGATTTGCACAATTCACGTAAATGACCTTTTTTGAGTTCAAAACGGCGAATTTCGCCGAAAGGTGACAAGTTTGCAGGTATGATTATGATACATATTAACGTTTGACAATGGTATCCCGTACAAATTCTAATGGATAATGGAGTGGGATTCATCAATTTAACGGCATCCCGCACACATGCCAGCGAATCATAGCTGAGGTGGCATGGTGTTGGCACCGCTGATGGACACGGCTTGAACAAACCAGTTAATCTCGCTTGATTAGGGCCTCCCCAACACCTGTGGGTGCACCATGCACCACGCCCAGTTGTCTACAATCTTAATTTTAAAACTATCAGCGCATATAGTTGTAATGAAATTCATGTTGTAGAAGACAAGTCCCGGTGAGTAGACGGAGAATTTTAGTGCGCATGTTTTAATTTTATAGTTGGCACTGTTGTTTGAACGGGGTACTGTTCGATGGGTGGCACCCAGAATTAACTAGATTTGTCCGGAACACGCTGAAATCACGTTATACCCATTAGTGTAAATAAGCCACATACCCATTAAGGTGTAGATGTTTTACTGGTGTTTGGGCCAGCGCTGTGAAATGATATGCCATATGATGTACACATTGTAGACGTGTAGCTTTATTGCTCTGTGGGCTAGCCCAACAAATGCACTTTGATGTGGATGTGAAGTGATGTGAAGGCCTGCCCTCCACATAAACATGTTTATGTTAAACATGTGGATTTCAAATCTTGTCCTCTCATCTTAGTATCAAAAATCTTGCAAAAAAAAACCCTCTTGCAGTTTAACAAAGCGTTGTGCAACTGCAGTAAGTAACGTTAAGGTTACGGGGCCCACAGACCTAAGACAGGTCCTCGACCAGCTTCATCGATGCCGAGGCAGCAGTCCTCGGTCTTGCAGATGTCCGGTATCGGGGAGGCGAGGCGGCAGCTGATGGTGTTGTCCGCTTCAAAGTCAGTGAGGTCCATGACGGCTGTTCAAAAGATTATCAAACTCTGCAGCAGTACATTGCAAGCAGACTGAAATTGAATTTATCCAAACTCCAAATGTGCAACATAGTTAAAAAAAATGACATAAAACTAAGATATATATCTGCATTAAGACATCACAACTCACTAGGACATAAAGTATAATATCATCAAGATATCAAGTATGATAAAGAGATATCACTAACAGTGGACAGTAATAGAGATCAGTAACATAATGACAAGCAACAAACATAGACACTGTGAGCATATATTGTAGACTGTCAGTGTTTCAGAAAGTCCTTGATGTATGTAACGTTATGTTGCTGGACTGCAATAGTACGGAATTACAACAAGGTGCAACAATGAGGTAACGTTAAAATGCATGGGGCAAGTAGCATCATGGAGATGAAAGTTGTAAACAACACAGATGTCTCTCGCCGTTCGTTCACTGTGCTACTTGTAAAAAGTTATGCAATGGTGCATGCAAGTAAAATAAATGAAACTAAACAAACAACTTCAAGTATGGGGCAAGAGTTATGAACCGAATGGCGTTTGATTTGAAAGCATTTCCATGAGGAAGTTAAGCAGATGCAACGTTAGCTTGTTAACGTAACTTGCTAAACTCACAAAGCAAGTTCCGTTTGCATACCAACATTTTGTTTTGTCTCTTAACGTACTGTGTGAAGGGACAAGTCTCTGTTACGTATTTTTAAAGTGGCTGTGGTCGAAAACAGGTCCTAATAAAACATTTTGAGCACATGAAACATGCATGCATCTGACTTACCCAGATCACAGACCAGTGTTGCCTGCCAACTACATTTGGCGCGAGTTCGACGTCACTATGACATTCAACCTAGCCCACTGCCTGATGGGAAATGTAGTTCACAATCGTTATCAGACCCAATGGAGCTGCATGCGTTGAAATTAAAATAAAATATGTAATATTTAAGATTTACATTGATATTTCCCCAAATACATATCAGTTTTCTCTGACACACAACCATAAACGAAGAACATAACTACCAAGTTTCAAATGCTCCGCCTATGAATACCGCCCCCTTGGCTGGTGCTCGCGGTCAAACTGACAGAGACACAATAAACTTCCTTCGCCGGGTGTGCTTCAAAGGAGTCTGCTGCAAACCTGCGTCTTCCCAGTCTGTCTGCTGTCTTTTCTGCACGAATACAACACTGTAAGTCTCGTAAATTGTTGTGTACGCCATAGACACTTTGCTTGTTCGTTTCAGACTTACATTAAAGTGTGAAAAGATAGTATTTGCGCATGTATTGACGATAATCTTGATTTCGCTAACACAAAAGATCACGCATGTTCAGGTCATGCTATCCTATGCAACGCTCAAGTTCAAGTTCGCTTGATTTCCTTCAAATGCAACTGCTCCTTTATATCGTTTAAGTTGTTCGACGAAATGCTTAATTGTTTCGGGTCTGCGTTAATATTGTGATAGTAGGTCAAAGTTTTTTACAGTCTTGTCACATGAATCATACCGGCGCACATTGTTGCATCGGTGCAGACAGCTAACGTTAGCCATTTTATCCAACTTGCTAGCCTAGCCTCTCAGCAGGGCTTGTGGCACTTGGCGTGAAGTTACATTCACGTTGACGTTCATTTGGTAATACGCTCAGTAAGGAGCTTCTCATTTTAAGCCGTTGTCAAATTTGGCATATTGAAATTTTATTTACCAGGGATTTTACGCAGTAGCGTGCATGATGCATCTGTGTCTGACGTTCAAGTTTGGCCTTCTCCACAAGCCTAACGTTAGTGTTTCAAAGGGCCTAAGTTAGTGTTACGAAGTAGCTACGTTATGAAAGTCTTTGGGGCCATTGATTGTTCAAACCTCGGGACTTAGCTATTTGTCAAGCGAGCAAAGTCCTAGGTACCTGACCCAGGAGTGCATGGGGGTTTGAACGCTAATAAAAGTTATTGTGCAAGGACTTAGGCTAGATAGAAGGTGCTTCTTGCACTTACTGTATTGTGCCAATAATGCTATAGCTTACTTCTTATTTTCACGTAACGTTAAGTCCTGATTCACTAATCAAGATTTGAGAGTAAGAATAATCCATAATTGTGCAATGTTGTGTCAGGACTTAATGAAAATGTGTAGAATGACAAAGCAAAAAAATAGCAAAAGTCGTTGTATAACCAGTGGGTGTGTGTGTTTTTAAGGGGGTATACTAGGCTTTGTGTGAAGAAATTGGCTCAAATCCTTCAAACGCCTATTGTTCAACCCCCACACCCCCCAAAGCTTATCGACCCACTGACGTTCATGTGACTCGGGGAGCAAGGAGGAGGAGGAGGGAGGGGGGTTGAACGTTCTAGAACAGACACTGTTGGCCTGTCAGCATCCAGCCTCAAGGTTGCCTAGGCAATGGTGCTTTTTTTTTTTCCCCTTCCTTCCTTTTCTTCGAATAGTCTTGAGGCAGTGGCTACAATGAGCCTGTTTCATACCCTTTTTTTTCTCCCAGCGGCTGTTAACATTTCCCTGGCAAATTACACAAGAACAGGTGTGTGTGTGTGGGTGTGTGTGTGTGTGGGGCATGGGCGCTGGATGGAAATCACACATTATAGTGAGAATTTCCCTTGTGAAGGCGTCACATGTAATACTACTTAGCCTATGTCTGTTATACTTGTTTCCTCCTCCTGTGAAGATTATGGCGTGCACTTAATCCAGACATGGTAAAACTTCTTTTGTTCCAGGTTGCAAAAGTTCTCAAAAAGAGACAGGGTTTTTTTTTTTTATCAGGCCAAGGCACTCCCTTTTAAAAAAAGAAAAGGAAAAAACCTTTTTCAGGGCATGATGATGAAATTAATCTCTCTCTCTTTCTCTTTTTCTTTCTTTCTTTCTTTCTTTCTTTTTTTCTCTCTGCAGTACCGTCTGTCCATCATGTCTTCTGGAAACGCTAAGATCGGCCAGCCCGCCCCTCAGTTCAAGGCCACCGCCGTGGTGGATGGACAGTTCAAAGACATCCAGCTGTGCCGACTACACAGAGGTGCGTACTCAAAGGTCAGGGTGCAATGGGCAAGTCAGACTATAGCATATAATATAGTCTCACCACGAATGACAGGCTGTGACGCTCAATGATCTGCGTTGTCTTTCAAACTGCCTCTGCACGTGATAGGCTAGCACTCGGACCATGGCTCTGCCTACAGCCAATCAGAGCAACAATATAGCTGATTCAAACAATACTAAGCCCGCCTCACAACTCCCTGTCCACATCGAGCGTTGTGATTCTCCTCCAAGTCAACCCACCGTCGATGTGGGTTGACTAGCACAGATCCCTATGGCTGATGGCTAGAGACTACACTCGCCATGCAAACCAATCAGCTACCGCTATGGCACGTCTAGATCTCTAGTGCAGTTTGTGTAGGGAAGTATGTAGTGCTTTTTTTTTGTAATCCATGGCTTCTCATCTGGTTCTTTAGTGTGTGTGTGTGTGTGTGTGTGTGTGTGTGTGTGAGAAAGTATTCAAGGCTTTTCTTGGTTCTATAGTGTGTGTGTGTGTGTGTGGGGGGGTGTGTGTGTGTGTGTGGGATAGTATACAGAGCTGTCTTCTACCTTGTGGTTCTTTGATATCTGTGTGTGTGTGTAGGAAAGTACGTGGTGCTGTTCTTTTATCCTCTGGTTCTCTAATGTGTGTGTGTGTGTGTGTGTGTGTGTGTGTGTGTGTGTGTAGGAAAGTACGTGGTGCTGTTCTTCTACCCTCTGGACTTCACGTTTGTGTGCCCCACTGAGATCATCGCCTTCAGCGAGAGCGCCGCCGAGTTCCGCAAGACGGGCTGTGAGCTCATCGCCTGCTCCACCGACTCACACTTCAGCCATTTGGCCTGGTCAGTGTTTGTGTGTGTGTGTGTGTGTGTGTGTGTGTGTGTGTGTGTTTGTTTGTGTGTGTGTGTGTGTGTGTGTGTGTGTGTGTGTGTGTGTGTGTGAGTGAAGGAGAGTGAGATGGAGTTTGTTGCTTAACACCCCCAATACTCTACCTGTGTGTGTGTGTGTGTGTGTGATTGAGAGAGAGCCAGAGCTCACTGCTTAACACGCCCAATACTCCACCTAATCTTCTGTGTGTGTGTGTGTGTGGGTGTTTGGCGAGAGGTGAAGATGGCTGAAAAAGGGCGGGAACCTATTACCGTTGCTGAATGCAACAAATGACACTCCCAAACCGTACACACACACACACACACACACACACACACACACACTGAACGCTCAAACACTTAACTGGCACGAATAAGCTGATCATGAAGCGCGTTTCATGCCATGTGGATGTCCAGCCGTTTCCCCCTGAGGCTATGGTTGGCAGTTTACACACACTTTGTGTACGTTTACAGCACACAAACACACAGAGAGGGAGGGGGAGGGAGAGAGAAAGAAAGAAAGAGAGAGACTGCTAACACTGATCACTCAACAATACTGAGGCAAGTCCTCTAGACCCACACCCTTTGTGTACGTTTACAACACACGCAGACAGATGGCAAACACTGATCTCTCCACTAAACTGCAGCAAGACACACATAGACATATTCTATAAAAAATAAAGTACAGAACTACTTTGCTGTGCTTTTTTTACATCCTCTAGGTTTGCAGGTATGAGATTAATCTGGAATGTCGGTGTACCACACACACACACACACACACACACACACACAGAGAGAGAGAGACCCACACAGACACACACACGCGTACGTGAATTGTGACTGTTGTCTGTGTAGACTTTGGCATGAGGTTATCAGTCGCTGTGCCACTGCCGTGTGTGTGCCGTGTAATGATAAGGTGACAGTTAGTTTTGGAGGGGCCGCTCTAGATACCCCCTGAGCAACGGTCACACACACACACACACACACACACACACACACACACACACACACACACACACACGTGTGTGCAACGATGATGCAGATTCATGCATTATTATAACCTCAGGGTTAAGGGCTTAGAATGTAGGTGTAACACACACACACACACACCCACACACACCCCTTGCATACATGTAAGTCCAACTCCCAATAGCTACATCCCATTGTCCTCTCTAATCCTAAAAATTACACAGGCAGGAGTAAACCAACGCAATGCGCACACACACACACACGCGCACACACACACACACACACACACACACACACACACACACACACACACACACACACACACACACACACACAGATGAAGCAAATTTATGCTATTATTGTAACCTAATTATTCAAATGACTTTATGGAACACTCCCTGCTTACACACACACACACACACACACACTAATCCTAATGAATGAATTAATGTTATTTCTTTGTCTGTGCCCCAGGATCAACACTCCCCGTAAGCAGGGTGGTCTTGGCCAGATGAACATCCCCCTGGTGGCCGACCTCAACCACGCCATCTGCAAGGACTACGGCGTCATCAAGGAGGGAGAGGGTATCGCCTACAGGTACGCACTCGCACTACTTTAGAATAGCATTCGATCAGTCAAAAGCTTCGTTTACAGGTCCTGGGCTAGATTTTCGAGACATTCCCTTCATCATAGTATCAAATTCAGCTGTGTTCATACAGACATTTTGCAATACATAATTTACCCAGCATTTGACGTGTGTATGATGGAAAGACTACAAATGTCACTAGAGGCGCCTCTTGGGGTATGATGCTATTTCATTTCCAATGAGAAGGTTAGCTTTGTCATGGGCTGTCCAAAACGATGATTATTTTTTTAAGGGATTAATCCAGCATTTTATTTTATTTATTTATTTTTATTCCGATGAATCGATTAATCTCCCAAATCATTTTTCAATTCAGTTTCAATGCGATTATCGATTGTTTTCCCCATGAATTGACTGCTATAGCAATGTGTAATCCTTGATCTCACATTGTGATATTTGTTTGTTTGTTTCTCTCCCCCCTCTCAGAGGTCTGTTTGTGATTGACGATAAGGGTATCCTGCGTCAGATCACCATTAATGATCTGCCTGTTGGTCGCTCCGTCGACGAGACCCTCAGACTGGTGCAGGCCTTCCAGCACACCGACAAACACGGAGAAGGTGTGTGTGTGTGTGTGTGTGTGTGTGTGTGTGTGTGTGTGTGTGTGTTTGTTTCTGTTGTACACCTGTATCTCTAGCCATTCATGTGTGTGTCCTCCCGAACACTGTGTGTGTGTGTGTGTGTGTGTGTTTTGCTTCTGTTGTACACCTATATATTTCATCTCATTCTGGTGTGTGTGTGTGTGTGTGTGTGTGTGTCTTCCCTAACTCTTGTTTATATCCTCGGGTTTGTGTGTGTTTCTGTTGTACATTGTGTATCTCGTTTCGTGTGTGTGTGTCCCTCTCTGCTCTCCCTGTATCTCCTGTGTGTGTGTGTGTGTGTGCGTGCGCTCTATCCATGTGCATCTCCTGTTGTGTGTGTGTGTGTGTGTGGATGCATGCAAGTTTTAACCCTGTGTATCTCCTGTGTGTGTGTGTGTGTGTGTGTGTGTGTGTGTGTGTGTGTGTGTGTTTGTTCTAACTTTGCACTCTTCCTGTGCTCTTTTCTCTCTCAGTGTGCCCGGCCGGCTGGAAGCCCGGCAGTGACACCATCATCCCAGACGTCCAGAAGAGCAAGGAGTTTTTCTCCAAGCAGTAAAGCCGCCCCATCCCTAATCCTCATCCCCCCACATCCCTATTCCTATTGTAACCCCACCAGCCTGCTGCAGTAGTAGACTCCACTGGCCTGGCAACCCCTTCTGAAGCACTTAATAACACACACACACACACACACACACACACTCTGGCAGGCGCACACCCACACACATATGCATACATTCCCATAAAGGCAGTACTAAACACTGAAACATACAGTATGAGAACTACAAACTTCACACACACACTCTTCAGCATTACACACACTCTCAGTCTCTCACACACACACACACACACACACACAAAAAAAAGCCCACAGGAAGGGAGGGGTGGATGGAAGCTTCAGACGAGCGGGGTCATTTAGAAACTGCTCGACTGCCCCTTATTGGCTATATTTAGACTCTAAATGGCAGCCATTTATTGGCTAAATTTAGCAACTGCATTTAGAGTGTAGTCTGTGTGACCAACCCCCCTCTCTCTCTCCTTTCCCCTTCCAGACTCACCCTGTGTTTAGGAAATCCACCCATTCACTGTCTACTCATAGTGCACTACAGCTGAATATGTCACAGTCCTCTCTGCTGAACTCTCTTGACCACTGCTGAACTTAGCTGACCAGGGGCACGTTTCCTATTACTACAGTTGCTTGCCTGTTAGCAATTTTTCTTTGGATGGCAACCGTGAGTTTCAAATGTTGTTACGTTGCAACCAAACAACAAAGTTGCTAGCAAAGTAAGTACAGGTTAATCAATAGTTGGCAACTGTGGTTGGCTAACATAATTAACAAAACAACTTTGGCTGGCTAGCATTGTTAGCAACTGTTGCTGGCTAACATGGCTAGCATAGCAACATAGTTTCCAGAAATAGCATTGAGAAATTTGCCTCAGGTCAGCGGGTCGTTTGGTAACCATGGTTTTGGGAAGTGCACCACTGAACCAGCTAGTAATGATGCCAATTAATCATGATTAAAGGGGTCCAGGGCTCTTATTTTGGGGGATACTTTTGGGAAGCTGCCCCGAAAGACAAAATGGCTGAATCCATACAAGTCGTCCTCTGTAAACCCCCAAGCCATAAACCCCCCTAGAGATGTAAGTGGTGTTAATCAACCAATCATGGAGAAATAATGACTGATGCTTCTATGTGAATTTGGTGTGAATAACGTCAACACTGGAGTGTGCGTATGTGTGTGTGCCAGACTGACCACCACATACAGCTTGTAGTGTATTGTGAAGTTTGTGTGTGTGTGTGGATGTTCCGAATGCCTGCCTAAAGTGGTGACACCTCATACACCAACACGCCTACACCCTCATAAACAAACACACACACACGCACACTTTTTGTCTCCTTCTCTTCTCTCTCTTCTCTGTAGTTGTCTCTATCCGGTGGTCTTTTGAAAGTTGTCCAAGCAGTAGCTGTAAAGTCCACTGTAGTCCAATGCACTGAACAAACAATGACATCATCGTGTTGTGGGTGGGTGTGTGTCTACCCCTCTCTTTCTTTCTTTCGTTCTTTCATTTTCTTTCTTTCTTTCTTTTGCTCACTCTTTCTCTGACTTGAGTAGGAAGTTTAAAAAAACAAAACAAACAAAAACAACCAAGTTAAAAAAAGTATTTTGTACCTGTTGCAAATGTTGGTAGTTGTCTCAAGAACAAAGACTACATGTTTGCAGTGTGTTCCAAGCTAAATAAAAACCCAATGGTGTTAAACAAGGACTGATCGTGTGCAGTGTTTTATACGAGTAGTTCAACAAGGACTGAATGTCAACTTAAATCCAATGGTGTTAAACTAGGACTAAATTATCTAAAATGTCTATAATGTTTAACCTAATGTGTGCAGTGTTTTATAGTTAAATCTAACAGTATTAAGCAAGGTGTGTGTATGATCAATCTGTCAGTGAACAAGGCCCTAATGAATTTCCCTCTGGGGTTGTTAGTTTCTTTACAATCTGGTGTCATGAAATTACCTGGAAAATCCCATTCTCTATTGTAGGATTACGGTGGTCATGTAATTGAATCATGATGACTAGAATAATTTGTTGTGGAGAGATGTTTCTCCTTTGTGTAAAATTTATGGTCAGATGAGGATTCATCCTGTTTTGAGGTGAGAAGTACAATTCTTAGAATGAGTCACCGAGGTTAACATGAGATTTAAAAAAATGTCCAAAAAACAAAGGGTTGTAGTTCCTAATCTAATGCATGTAGATGGAGCTTATAGCTCCAGTAAAGTTACCAAAAATGTAACAAAGTTTCAAACTGTGTTGTAGCTTGCATTTGAGGAGGACCATCATGCACCTCTTCTTAACTGATGGTGATGTCTTAGCTCCTTATATGTCCTCATTAACAGCTTGTGTTCATTAGCTAGCCAAACATTTTGGGGGGTAATCCACTGGAACGCATTTAGAGTGGAAGTCAGGAAACGGACTCAAATTCATTGACTACCGACTTTCAATGGAATGCAGCATTTAGTTTTTTTTTTTTTTAAGGATGTAGTTCCTGATCTGATCAGTAGATGGAGCTCTAGTTTGGATCTTGCACGTTGGAGTGGTACTGTAGATGTGAATATATCAGTTGTGAAGTTCACGCACATTCAGGGCCAGGGCCGTCGCAACAGGACAGGCAAACCAGGCAATTGCCTGGGGCCCCAGGCTGAAATGGGCCCCTAAAATGAATGAAATCTTTTTAGTAGTTCAGTTGGTGGTGTTTTTCAATAAAATATGACAGAGTTAGACAATTGTAAGTTGAACACAAATAATTATATCAATGAAAGTTGCTTGAAGATTATAACAATGTGGTTTATGAACTGTAGGTGTTTATGGGAGGTGAAGGGCCACAGCTACCTTTCGTTTTTAGGTGTCCCAATCAGATTTACTGTCTATGTATGAATGTAGAAGAGCTGCTCCTGACTGAAGAAAACAAGCATTGCAATGCCCCCTTAAAATGTGGTGTCCTAGGACAGTGGTTGTCAAACTGGGGTAATTGGATGGGTTCTAGGGGGTACACGAAATTAATCTGTGAATGGGTTCTCAGCCCTCACCAGCATAAAGATAACAAAATAAGATCTTATACTCAAACTGTAGCCAATTTACCCTATTGTTAACACATTGCTGTGTACCCCACAAGTAATTTGTGTTCACATTTTATCAGTGCAGCTAAAAGTATGCAAAAATCTCTGTGGTGCAGGGGTACTCTGTAGGATCAGATTGTGGGAGTAAACAAGTGTATACTTCTTCCCACTCCTTTTCAAATGTATTAAGATGCGTCTTCTTGACGCATGTTTTTCTTTTTGTGTATATGTATGTATGTTCCTTTATGTTACATTTGAAATAAATTGCAATCAATCAATCAACATCAATTGTTTCAGGGGTTACGCAACAGATAAAAGTCTGAAGTTTGGCAACCACTACCCTAGGCCATCACCTAGTTCGCCCATGCCTGGAAGCGGCCCTTATTCCAGGAACCTACCGTGCATGTGAACCGCAACTTACAGTAGGCCTGTTCAACCTGTTCAACCAGAGACTCTCTCTCACCATAGTCATTGTGTAAGTAAGTTCATCTCCCTACCTACCACCTTAGATTAGGTCAGACTCCTCAGACCAGAGGGGGGAAAGGTGACTGAGTTACCTTTTAAGGGAATACTCCACCCGTTTTATGAAAACTGGTTATTCACCCTCTTATTTACAGTGGAGTTACATAATGTGGGTAAAAGCATTTTGGTCTTAGTGCATGCGTTTTCCTATTCTGGCAACCCCAAATTTAGCTTTATTTTAGTTTTAGCTTAGCATAGGCACTGGAATGTAAAGTAGCCAGATAGCAATTCTTTGGCTACATTACATTCCAGAGCATATACTAAGCTAAAGCTAAAATTTGAGGTTGCCAGATTAGGAAAGTGCATACGCTGACACCAATATGCTTTTACCCACATAATGTAACTTCAGGATGAATGAGGCTGAATGACCAATGTTTAGAAAAAGTTGGAATATTCCTTTAAGGCAGATGTGTGAGTGTGTGTTGCGGAGTTGATGGAGCAAGCCTCTATACTGATACTCTATAGTTGAGTGGGCTGAGAATGTACAAATTACATTGTAATTCAACCAGTAATCTTCAGCTGAATCCTAGCCTATAGCCTAGCCCTGCCTGCTAACCAAAACAAACAAAGGAGACGTGACGCTGCCACTGATATCGCAAGTGCATTATCTAGGGCTAGGAGACACAGACAAAGACAAGCGTCTAAAGGGGATAATTTTCCTCTGGAACATGTCATTTA
>JAODXP020000039.1:61511-66511 GCA_027497455.2 Sardinella longiceps | reverse complement strand
CACACTGACCCACACACACACACACACACACACACACACACACACACACACACACACACACACACACACACACTGACCTAAGACCAGAGGCCTAACACGAAACAGACATTCAGTCACGAATAGGGGCATCATAGAAGGAGGACTGAGTTACCAGGGCCCCAAGAGGAGAGGGGGGAGGGCCCTTGAGGAGTCTGGAATAATTGTATTCTATGCGGTGAGGGGGGCCCATGGCCACTGCTTGTGCACAGGGCCCAGAATTTGGTGCTACGCCCCTGGTCAGGGACGAACAAGTCTGTTAGTATGAAATTTGAAATATACAAATTTACATTATTTGAAATATAATTTACATTATGTGAAATATAATTTACATTATTTGGATGAAATATACAATATGAAATGTGCATATACACATTAGGCCTATTTGTACATTATAGGCTTCTTATGGCTATAAGGTTCAGAGTATAAAGCAGGGGTGGGCAATTACTTTGGCTGAAGGGCCACATTGGCTTTTAGATTTTGACTAACGGGCCGGGTGTTAACACTTTCTTCAGAGCACATTTCATGAATGCAACAAATTTCATAAATCATGCATATAATCTAAGCTACCTTGGTTAAATGACAAATTATTCTATTTTGAGATGATTCCAGGGGCCGGATTAAATAGCTCAACGGGCCACATGTGGCCCCCGGGCCTTAGTTTGCCCAGGTGTGGTATACAGTGTGTGCAGGTGTACACTTGGGTAGCGACAGAAAGACGTCTTTTACCCCGGGGATACAGCAGGAAGGAGTCTCTTACGGTAAAAAAAAAATCAACGGTAAACATGTACACACTTGTGTAGCGATAGAAAGACATGTCTCTCATGGCTCTCATGGCCCCCGGGCCTTACTTTTCCCAGGTCTGGAATACAGTATGTGAAAAATCTTACGGTAAAAAAACTGTAAAAAATCAACGGTAAACATGTACACACTTGTGTAGCGATAGACATGCCTCTCACCCCGGGGCAGCAGGAAGCAGTTTATGAGAAACATTGTGGGGAGATTAGTCGTTTTTAATTGGCTAATTTGGTCTTGGCCAATTAGTTGGCTAATTCATGTTTCTCTCATGATGAGCATTGGTGAATAGATGTGTAACTCTTGTGTTGTTGAAGCGATCTAATAAAGCTTTATGAAAATTAAGTCCACTGTCTGCTTCTCGAATAACATTTAGCTCAAAGGATTCGGGGATTGTAAACAGCTCATGTGCCTAGGCCCAGTGGTTAAAGTGGGATTTGGCAGGAAGGGGAAGTTTTAAAATTTTGTGTCAGCTCAACTCAATAAAGAAAAACATATTACAAAAAAAAAAAAAAAAAAACCCTGATATTACACCATTGCGCCAAGAATGATGATGGTGGGCTAATGTCAATCTAGGCCTATTGACAAAATATTTTACTAATTCATATTTCATTGGAGAGAGAATGTGTTTATTTATCTATCTATCTGAGGAGCTGCGAGCTGCGTTGTTCCATGCTTAGTGTTACTCCGCAATAGGCCTAGCACTTCTAGACCACCTTTAAAACAAATACCAAGGGGTGACTGGACCCTATGAAATAGTGGGAGATTTTATTTTTCTACTGTCAATGTCACTAAAATGGTTCAGCTCTTCTTTTTGAAGAGTAGCTATGTATTCAGATTGGTAAGACAAGGAAATCAATTCACGCATGTCCACGCACACCACTGCCCATTACCCAGTAGTATTATTATTTTCTATTTACTTTTTTCATCGTCAGATTTTCTGTTAAAGAAGACTTTTTAAATTACGTGTTTTTATTAGGGATAAATAGGACAAGCTGTCATTTACGTTTTGGAACATCTCCGTTTTTTCCCTAAGAACCGCAGTGTGTTTTTGTTATTGTTGTTTTTCTCTCTTCTACTGTAGAAATGTGTGTGTGTGTGTGCCTATTTTGGAACTTTCAGCCCTACCTGGAAAATGCCTGTGCGTGTATTTTTAAACGCGTACACTTTCGCTGGTGTTGTTTTGGGAACGGAGACCGAACCGTGGCGTCCCTACAAGCCACCGGGGAATCTCCCCATGCGCTGTTTTTCTCCCTTCTCGCGCAGCGGCCCCATTCATGCGAATGTCAAAAACTACAGAGAGTGTAAGAGCAGCAGAGCTGTAGAGGGGAAAAAAACAGTCCACGAGGCCCTCTTAACCGGTAATGTAGGCGGGAGTTCCCGGCAAACCTACTCTCTGACGCAAAAGACCAAAAACTACCCATATATGGACTTTGCGTCAGCAGGAAAAACGACCCAACGTGGGCTCGTCGGCGACGTCAGGGACGTTTCTGCGTGAAGTCGTGGTTTCTGTTGCTGTTGTTCTGCAATTTAACTATTTAGTGGGTCAAATGTTAGAGCCTACACTCATAGCAAACCATAGGCTATAGAAACAATCACACAAAGATCATGTTTAAGTTTCCAGTTGATTTACTTAAATACAAATAAAAAAAACACTTTGTTCATAAACGTTTGATCAACAAACACAATAACTTATTCTTGAAATTCACAAAAGGATTCGTCCCACTTATACATAGTATTTTTACAATTAAAATAAGGACTGTATCAAAAAATAAGACAAACAAATAAAAAGTAAAATAAAAACATTGAACTGAACGCAAGTGCTCAAAGTGTTAAATCTTTGTTTGCCTTTGTCAATCAAAGCCAAACTATCCCGGCTCTAGCCGGTTTCCGAGGTACCGTTGATATGAGTCATTTGTCAAACAAATACGCACACAAAATACCGACATATTCAACTATGTCTAAACATACACACACACTCACACACAACCATAAACATGGAATGTTTTCCTGTGCGTAATTTCAGTGCCATCAGTCCAGTCCAAGACTTTGTAAAAGAGTTGTAGGCTAGATAGAAGTCTTTTTTTTCACAAACAAGACAAGTCCAGTGTTTGTTCAATCGCTTTCCCTACCCAGTCCCACAAGTCACTCAAGCCGCTTCAGTACGACTTGATTTTCGGCGTCAGTGTCAGTTGACACCCGCTGTTGACGTGTGTCATCACTTTGCGCTTAAGCTGTGCTACCTGTTCTCGCAGGAGCACGGCTGCACTGGACAAACCGGCGTTGTCCGTTTTCAGAACTTTTACTTTGTCTTCCAGTCGCGCGATGCGTTCCAGTTTCCTCTTGCGACACTTGGTGGCCGCCAACCGGTTGCGGAGCCTCTTCCGTTCGGCCTTGACTCGCTCCTGATCCTCCATATCGATGGGGGACATTGGAGGTGAGCCGTCGTCGCTACTCTGCAGGTCCGGTACCGTTTGCGGCTCTTCCTTTAACGACACGAGCCGCTGCTGGTGCGGGTGCAGCGCAGCGGACAGCGCGTGGTGCTGGTGGAAGGGGATGTGCGCGGGAGTCTGGTGCTGGTGGGCAGCAACGGAAGCAGGGTAGTGAGAGTGGTGGTGGTGGGCATGATGGTGCGGCAGGTAGCTGATGGTGGTGGTGGGGTAGTTGGCTGCCGCTGCCGGTGTTAGGCTAGTGTTGGGCGCGCAGGAGTTGAGGGTGGTGTAGACTGGGTTCTCCGGAGCCGCCAGAGATGCAGCGAAGACTGAGACCGAGGACGGCACCGAGGGGCAGGTGGACACTCCACCGGCGGCACCGATAGACACGTTCGGAGGCGCCATCTGGTTCAACTTGTGCATCTCGTCCAGGGCTTTGACGAAACCGTCCACGAAGCCCTCCTGGTCCTCGGTTGTGAGGCCCCGTCCGACGGTGCTGTGATGGTGGTAACCGGGCAGATACTGGGCAGGTGTGGGCGTGGTGGTGATGACACCGTTGCCGTTGATCAGCCGTTCAAGCTCCGGTGAGGCAAGTTTGAGTGACGCGGCAGCGGCGTCCGGGTTCACGGCCGGATTGAAGAAGTCCGAATCGCTGGTGGTGGTGGTCGGCGCGCGCAGATGTGTCTTGTAGCTCCGGTAGGGCTCCGCGAAGGTCACGTTCATGTTCTGCTTGCTGAGGAACTTGAAGTCGTGCAGTGCTGCGGCTTCTGAGTGACCATAAGCAGAGAGAAAGGAATCATCATAAAAAGGCTGCTCCATTTTGGTGGACATAGGCTACGGTTTGCAAAGCACAAAAAAGTAGCCTAGGCTATGAGCACACAAAACAAAAGTCAAGAGAGTTTGCACAGTCTGTCTGCAATCCCAACACTCTGTCGGACTTTCCAGCTCTGTAGTAGAGGCTAAACTTTACAAAATGAGAAAAAAATCTCTTGCAAGTAAGGGAAAAAAGTTCCGTAATGTTTAAAACTTGAAGCCCAAGGTTCTATCAAAGAAGAAATAAGGAAGTTTCCAAAGTAGTTTAACGCTACTGTACCAAGTAGACTTGCGCTGCTGACAGGTTTTCTTTTGACTCTGTCGTATCACTCTGAAGATCCGTGGTCTTTCTGATTCTGAAGTTAGCGGAGGATAAACGTTTCCGCTATCAAAAGCGCTTTGGACTTGTTACTCCGAGGGGATAGCAGAACTCAAATCACATCATGCACCGCCTGCACAGCGCCTTTATACAACAGAGAGAGGGAGAGGGAAAAGGGACGTGATTGGTGGAGAGTAGCACCCTCATTCTATGACGTAGGCGACGTGATGACGGCATTGCCAGGAATCTCTCGGATTCAAAACAGCCTGAAGGAAGCGTAACAACAAGCTAGCCAACTTCGCCGCTGGGCACGGAGGTGTAAATTTTATTTCGCCACCTCGACGAAATTGTGCCTGGCGCGAGGCCATATGGAAAGAAATATGGTAAAGACGTCAGCTTGGCTGTCTGAGCACGTACACACTTAAAGCGCGCGCACACACACACACACACACACACACACACACACACACACACACGCGCACACACAGGGATCTCATCTCACACAGCTGGGTGATTTTTTACAACACACACTAAAATTACTTTTTATGTCGCCAGAGGACAAAAATTGGAAAACAAGTCTCTCACTCTCTCCCTCTCTGAGTCGC
>JAODXP020000039.1:53416-61411 GCA_027497455.2 Sardinella longiceps | reverse complement strand
GAGCATTACATAAATGCATAAATATTCATGAACCAGAGAGAGAGATTCCGTCTTACACACACACACTCACCACACACACACACACACACACACACACACACACACACACACAGACACACACACACACTCACACACACACCACACACACACACACACACACTCACTCACTCCTGTCAGATAGGTATGGTCTTACAAACACACAAGGTCTCACAGCTGATAGATACATTCTTACACACACACACACACACACACACACACACACACACTCACACACTCACTCACACACACAATCTAATGGGTACGGTATCAAGTCTCCTCTGTGTAAGTACTGTATGTACACCACTGTATGAAGATATGTATATAAAGATTATAGGCTCAGTGTGTGTGTGTGTGTGTGTGTGTGTGTGTGTGTGTGTGTGTGTGTGTGTGTGTGTGTGTGTGTCTTTGGATGATAAAGAAAGAGAGAGGGGGGTATAATATGGAGGCCAATGGAATGGTCAAAAACTACGTCACACACACACTGACCCACACACACACACACACACACACACACACACACACACACACACTGACCCACACACACACACACACACACACACACACACACACACACACACTGACCACACACACACACACACACACACACACACACACACACACTGACACACACACACACACACACACACACACACACACTGACCCACACACACACACACACACTGACCTAAGACCAGAGGCCTAACACGAAACAGACATTCAGTCACGAATAGGGGCATCATAGAAGGAGGACTGAGTTACCAGGGCCCCAAGAGGAGAGGGGGAGGGCCCTTGAGGAGTCTGGAATAATTGTATTCTATGCGGTGATGGGGGCCCATGGCCACTGCCTGTGCACAGGGCCCAGAATTTGGTGCTACGCCCCTGGTCAGGGACGAACAAGTCTGTTAGTATGAAATTTGAAATATACAAATTTACATTATTTGAAATATAATTTACATTATTTGGATGAAATATACAATATGAAATGTGCACATACACATTAGGCCTATTTGTACATTATAGGCTTCTTATGGCTATAAGGTTCAGAGTATAAAGCAGGGGTGGGCAATTACTTTGGCTGAAGGGCCACATTTGCTTTTAGATTTTGACTAACGGGCCGGGTGGTAACACTTTCTTCAGAGCACATTTCATGAATGCAACAAATTTCATAAATCATGCATATAATCTAAGCTACCTTGGTTAAATGACAAATTATTCTATTTTGAGATGATTCCAGGGGCCGGATTAAATAGCTCAACGGGCCACATGTGGCCCCCGGGCCTTAGTTTGCCCAGGTGTGGTATACAGTGTGTGCAGGTGTACACTTGGGTAGCGACAGAAAGACGTCTTTTACCCCGGGGATACAGCAGGAAGGAGTCTCTTACGGTAAAAAAAAATCAACGGTAAACATGTACACACTTGTGTAGCGATAGAAAGACATGTCTCTCATGGCTCTCATGGCCCCCGGGCCTTACTTTTCCCAGGTCTGGAATACAGTATGTGAAAAATCTTACGGTAAAAAAACTGTAAAAAATCAACGGTAAACATGTACACACTTGTGTAGCGATAGACATGCCTCTCACCCCGGGGCAGCAGGAAGCAGTTTATGAGAAACATTGTGGGGAGATTAGTCGTTTTTAATTGGCTAATTTGGTCTTGGCCAATTAGTTGGCTAATTCATGTTTCTCTCATGATGAGCATTGGTGAATAGATGTGTAACTCTTGTGTTGTTGAAGCGATCTAATAAAGCTTTATGAAAATTAAGTCCACTGTCTGCTTCTCGAATAACATTTAGCTCAAAGGATTCGGGGATTGTAAACAGCTCATGTGCCTAGGCCCAGTGGTTAAAGTGGGATTTGGCAGGAAGGGGAAGTTTTAAAATTTTGTGTCAGCTCAACTCAATAAAGAAAAACATATTAAAAAAAAAAAAAAAAAAAAACCCTGATATTACACCATTGCGCCAAGAATGATGATGGTGGGCTAATGTCAATCTAGGCCTATTGACAAAATATTTTACTAATTCATATTTCATTGGAGAGAGAATGTGTTTATTTATCTATCTATCTGAGGAGCTGCGAGCTGCGTTGTTCCATGCTTAGTGTTACTCCGCAATAGGCCTAGCACAACTTCTAGACCACCTTTAAAACAAATACCAAGGGGTGACTGGACCCTATGAAATAGTGGGAGATTTTATTTTTCTACTGTCAATGTCACTAAAATGGTTCAGCTCTTCTTTTTGAAGAGTAGCTATGTATTCAGATTGGTAAGACAAGGAAATCAATTCACGCATGTCCACGCACACCACTGCCCATTACCCAGTAGTATTATTATTTTCTATTTACTTTTTTCATCGTCAGATTTTCTGTTAAAGAAGACTTTTTAAATTACGTGTTTTTATTAGGGATAAATAGGACAAGCTGTCATTTACGTTTTGGAACATCTCCGTTTTTTCCCTAAGAACCGCAGTGTGTTTTTGTTATTGTTGTTTTTCTCTCTTCTACTGTAGAAATGTGTGTGTGTGTGCCTATTTTGGAACTTTTAGCCCTACCTGGAAAATGCCTGTGCGTGTATTTTTAAACGCGTACACTTTCGCTGGTGTTGTTTTGGGAACGGAGACCGAACCGTGGCGTCCCTACAAGCCACCGGGGAATCTCCCCATGCGCTGTTTTTCTCCCTTCTCGCGCAGCGGCCCCATTCATGCGAATGTCAAAAACTACAGAGAGTGTAAGAGCAGCAGAGCTGTAGAGGGAAAAAAACAGTCCACGAGGCCCTCTTAACCGGTAATGTAGGCGGGAGTTCCCGGCAAACCTACTCTCTGACGCAAAAGACCAAAAACTACCCATATATGGACTTTGCGTCAGCAGGAAAAACGACCCAACGTGGGCTCGTCGGCGACGTCAGGGACGTTTCTGCGTGAAGTCGTGGTTTCTGTTGCTGTTGTTCTGCAATTTAACTATTTAGTGGGTCAAATGTTAGAGCCTACACTCATAGCAAACCATAGGCTATAGAAACAATCACACAAAGATCATGTTTAAGTTTCCAGTTGATTTACTTAAATACAAATAAAAAAAACACTTTGTTCATAAACGTTTGATCAACAAACACAATAACTTATTCTTGAAATTCACAAAAGGATTCGTCCCACTTATACATAGTATTTTTACAATTAAAATAAGGACTGTATCAAAAAATAAGACAAACAAATAAAAGTAAAATAAAAACATTGAACTGAACGCAAGTGCTCCAAGTGTTAAATCTTTGTTTGCCTTTGTCAATCAAAGCCAAACTATCCCGGCTCTAGCCGGTTTCCGAGGTACCGTTGATATGAGTCATTTGTCAAACAAATACGCACACAAAATACCGACATATTCAACTATGTCTAAACATACACACACACTCACACACAACCATAAACATGGAATGTTTTCCTGTGCGTAATTTCAGTGCCATCAGTCCAGTCCAAGACTTTGTAAAAGAGTTGTAGGCTAGATAGAAGTCTTTTTTTTCACAAACAAGACAAGTCCAGTGTTTGTTCAATCGCTTTCCCTACCCAGTCCCACAAGTCACTCAAGCCGCTTCAGTACGACTTGATTTTCGGCGTCAGTGTCAGTTGACACCCGCTGTTGACGTGTGTCATCACTTTGCGCTTAAGCTGTGCTACCTGTTCTCGCAGGAGCACGGCTGCACTGGACAAACCGGCGTTGTCCGTTTTCAGAACTTTTACTTTGTCTTCCAGTCGCGCGATGCGTTCCAGTTTCCTCTTGCGACACTTGGTGGCCGCCAACCGGTTGCGGAGCCTCTTCCGTTCGGCCTTGACTCGCTCCTGATCCTCCATATCGATGGGGGACATTGGAGGTGAGCCGTCGTCGCTACTCTGCAGGTCCGGTACCGTTTGCGGCTCTTCCTTTAACGACACGAGCCGCTGCTGGTGCGGGTGCAGCGCAGCGGACAGCGCGTGGTGCTGGTGGAAGGGGATGTGCGCGGGAGTCTGGTGCTGGTGGGCAGCAACGGAAGCAGGGTAGTGAGAGTGGTGGTGGTGGGCATGATGGTGCGGCAGGTAGCTGATGGTGGTGGTGGGGTAGTTGGCTGCCGCTGCCGGTGTTAGGCTAGTGTTGGGCGCGCAGGAGTTGAGGGTGGTGTAGACTGGGTTCTCCGGAGCCGCCAGAGATGCAGCGAAGACTGAGACCGAGGACGGCACCGAGGGGCAGGTGGACACTCCACCGGCGGCACCGATAGACACGTTCGGAGGCGCCATCTGGTTCAACTTGTGCATCTCGTCCAGGGCTTTGACGAAACCGTCCACGAAGCCCTCCTGGTCCTCGGTTGTGAGGCCCCGTCCGACGGTGCTGTGATGGTGGTAACCGGGCAGATACTGGGCAGGTGTGGGCGTGGTGGTGATGACACCGTTGCCGTTGATCAGCCGTTCAAGCTCCGGTGAGGCAAGTTTGAGTGACGCGGCAGCGGCGTCCGGGTTCACGGCCGGATTGAAGAAGTCCGAATCGCTGGTGGTGGTGGTCGGCGCGCGCAGATGTGTCTTGTAGCTCCGGTAGGGCTCCGCGAAGGTCACGTTCATGTTCTGCTTGCTGAGGAACTTGAAGTCGTGCAGTGCTGCGGCTTCTGAGTGACCATAAGCAGAGAGAAAGGAATCATCATAAAAAGGCTGCTCCATTTTGGTGGACATAGGCTACGGTTTGCAAAGCACAAAAAAGTAGCCTAGGCTATGAGCACACAAAACAAAAGTCAAGAGAGTTTGCACAGTCTGTCTGCAATCCCAACACTCTGTCGGACTTTCCAGCTCTGTAGTAGAGGCTAAACTTTACAAAATGAGAAAAAAAATCTCTTGCAAGTAAGGGAAAAAAGTTCCGTAATGTTTAAAACTTGAAGCCCAAGGTTCTATCAAAGAAGAAATAAGGAAGTTTCCAAAGTAGTTTAACGCTACTGTACCAAGTAGACTTGCGCTGCTGACAGGTTTTCTTTTGACTCTGTCGTATCAATCTGAAGATCCGTGGTCTGTCTGATTCTGAAGTTAGCGGAGGATAAACGTTTCCGCTATCAAAAGCGCTTTGGACTTGTTACTCCGAGGGGATAGCAGAACTCAAATCACATCATGCACCGCCTGCACAGCGCCTTTATACAACAGAGAGAGGGAGAGGGAAAAGGGACGTGATTGGTGGAGAGTAGCACCCTCATTCTATGACGTAGGCGACGTGATGACGGCATTGCCAGGAATCTCTCGGATTCAAAACAGCCTGAAGGAAGCGTAACAACAAGCTAGCCAACTTCGCCGCTGGGCACGGAGGTGTAAATTTTATTTCGCCACCTCGACGAAATTGTGCCTGGCGCGAGGCCATATGGAAAGAAATATGGTAAAGACGTCAGCTTGGCTGTCTGAGCACGTACACACTTAAAGCGCACACACACACACACACACACACACACACACACACACACACACACACACACACACACACAGGGATCTCATCTCACACAGCTGGGTGATTTTTTACAACACACACTAAAATTACTTTTTATGTCGCCAGAGGACAAAAATTGGAAACCAAGTCTCTCACTCTCTCCCTCTCTGAGTCGCTTTTAAAAAAAATCATGTCAGACCCTTGCGCAACACAAGCCGAATAGGCCTGGAATAGGCTACATTGCTACATTACCCACATCTTGGGAAGTTTAGTTCAGTAGGCCTACATTTTATTTTATCTAATAATTTCCTAACCCTACTGCCCCCCCATTTGATATTCTCTCTTGTGTTAAAGTAAATTATCAGCCGTGACTTGATATCTTTCAATGATTCTTTGGTCATATTCATTTTGACCATGATTTCATTTGCGCCAATAGTAAGCTGTTGGATAACTGACCCCAGATTGTAGACTAGTATAGCCTAATTGTAGGCTACTTGACATTCTGTAGCTTAGTTTGTGCTCAGACTAATTTAACTGATAGAAGTTGGTGAGTCGCCTAACCTAGGCGATGGCGTTTATTCTCCCCTTTAGTATTGAAGAAAAGGTGCCGCACACTATAAGTCCAAAAAAAGTTTAATTAATAAAAAGCCATGATGATGTTTCGGCGGTGAGCTTTCATCAGATCAGGTTTCAAATTCAGGTTCAAAACCTGATCTGATCTGATGAAGGCTCACCGCCGAAACGTCGTCACTTTTAATTAATTAATTTTAGGCTATTAATTAATTTTTGGGACTTGGAGAGCGTGCGGCACCTTTTCTTCAATACTTTGGAATTACTTTCCGGTAGCCAGCACCTTTTTTGTTTTGGTGTGCGTTGCCATCTCCGTTTACGTTTATTCTTCCCTCCCCACACTCTCGTCCATCTAACAGCTGTCAGATGCAGTGACTGGACCGAAAGCGCGGAGTCCCCAAGAGTCTCGGTCTATTGATCCAAGGGGGGCGCGTGCTGAGTCACGTTATGAGAGCTGCGTGCCGATAGAACCCTTTTATGGGCACCCGCGGAGGAAAGGAGGGAAGAGAGAGAGAGAGAGAGAGAGAGACGGGAAGCATACTCCCCTTCTTCTCGGACGGCTTCCAACACGACAGGCCTGCGGCGGTGCGTGCGTGGGTAGCCGAGAGGAGGAGAGGGTGGGAGAGAGAGAGAGAGAGAGAGAGAGAGAGAGAGAGAGAGAGAGAGAGAGGGAGAGAGAGAGTGTGTCTATAGCATCATAATTATGTTGTTATAGGCTATGTACTGTAGCCTACTGTTTATTGTGAAACTGTGTAGGGAGTTTATTTATGTGTGTAGGCCTAGCCTATGTGTAACTGTATTGAATGCACCAATGGAGCTGCATTTGCACTATACTCTGCTAGGACGCAAAACATAAAGGAGTAATCTGACTTTAAAGTGTTATCTATTTGTCTATCTATCACTCCGGGACAGGCAGTTCTCAGTAATTGAGCTCCAAATATAGTCTTTTTTTACTTGACAACTGTAATGTCAGAGCCAAAGAAGCCTTCTTTGTGACATTTTCAAGTGGTGCCGTTTAAATGCAAATTGAATTATATCAGTTGTCTTGTGCTGACGTGGAGGACCTTAACTTCTAGTGAACGTTTACGGCTCGTTTAAAAAACTTTCTCTTTCTCTTTCTTCCTTTCTCTTTCGTAATTACTTTTTATAGGCTGCATGTTTGTAGGCCTACTCTTTATCATTCCATAAGGATTTTGGTCAACCACGGGTCATTTTAAAATGGCTTATAAATAAACTGACGACTAGGTTTATTTCAATAAGCTATTTAAACCACTTTCCCCAGGCCACTTTCCAGAGCAGCGCATTCATTCAGTTACACGTCGTAGCGTAGTGCGGTTATAAAACAGAAGGGATTAATTAAAAATAAATGAAACACGGAAAACCATGGCAACTCGAGGAAACAAACAAACAACACCTGGCCTGGCGCGTGGGTTGAAGGGGGACTGGCGCTCGAGGGAGGGAGAGGGAGAGAGGCCTCCGCGGGAACACCTGTTCAGGCCCACGTGAGAGGAGCGGAGAAAGAAAGAAAGACGGCACTGTCTCTCCGGTATGGAAATGCGTTCGTGAATCACCGTGGCCAGCTCTCTCTCTCTCTCTCTCTCTCTCTCTCTCTCTCTCTCTCTCTCTCTCTCTCCCACACACACACACACACACACACACACACACACACACACACACACACACAAACACTCAGGTATAGACATACAGACAGACTCCCACGCCCTGCGGTGTCTTCCTCCTGGCGTTTGTGTACCGACCTCTCACCTATTTATTTTCGACATGCCTGGGTGTGTGTGTGTGTGTGTGTGTGTGTGTGTGTGTGCGTAATTTTGTGCGAGCGCAGGCACGTGCTTCTAGGCCCGACAGGCTGCTCGGAAAAGACGAGGACGATTCATGAAGAGTTAGGAAAGACTTCACACTAGACGTCACATTTAACACACAGCTTTCTGATTTTCTCTTCAGGGAGTTTTTGATA
>JAODXP020000039.1:20916-25916 GCA_027497455.2 Sardinella longiceps | reverse complement strand
CTTTGTCGGGCCGGCTCCATTGATTAGTAGTCATGAACATCTTGTAATTACTACACTCCTCTACACACTCACACTGTCTCTATCTCTATCTCTCTCTCTCTGTGTGTCACACACATACACACACGTGTGTGTGTGTGTGTGTGTGTGTGTAATGTGTGTGTCAGTCAGACTGACATAGAGAGAGATAGATTGCCGCACTTTGAATGAAAATATCAGAACGTTAGATGCATCCCATAGTGGCTCAAAGATCGCCAGCCTCTATACAAAAGAAAAAATCCATCATATATTCAAAGGAGCAGTGTGTAAGAAATTGTACTCCAAATAATCATATAATGGCCTTGATATGTCACCAGACATGAAGGAATCATGTTCATTTTAAACACTGATATCACTTGTAGTTGTAGCCCAGCCAGTATATTTGCATTTGAAAAGCTAAGTTGCAGCCCACAAATAGTGTTTACGTTGTCATTTCATGTGGTTTTTTTTTGTGTTGTTTCATTGTCATGGTCTCATTATTCTTCCAGATGTGAGAAAGATGCTTTTGAAGATGGAGACGATAGAAAGCAGCAAAATATTTTGAATATGATTGTAGTACCAATTTTGGCCACAATCCTACACAAAGCTCGTTTGAATATGATTGTAGTACCAATTTTCAGCTCGTTTGAATATGATTGTAGTACCAATTTTCAGCTCATTTGAATATGATTGTAGTACCAATTTTGGCCACAATCCAGCGCACAGCTCGTTGGAATATGATTGTAGTACCAATTTTCAGCTCGTTTGAATATGATTGTAGTACCAATTTTCAGCTCGTTTGAATATGATTGTAGTACCAATTTTCAGCTCGTTTGAATATGATTGTAGTACCAATTTTGGCCACAGTCCTGCGCACAGCTCATTTAATTGTTATTACTGTAATGTATTAGCGGTAGCCAGTGGTTAAAGTAGGATGTGGCAGGAGTGGAAACTCCTGACCGATTTTTACTTTCAGTTTGCGCCAGTTTAAGGTTCACATTTTTCCCCAAAAGCTTCAGAAAAGCACTGCTAACCAGTTAACTACTTGTTGTTGCAATTAAAAAAGAGCAAGGCGAGCTGTGTGCTTCCATGACAAGGCGTGCCCATGAGCGCATGAAGAGGGCACACCATAGGAACAGATCTATCTGTTTCTTAATTTATCTGAGGTGACGGAACTGCGTCCCCCATCCCCACTTTAACCCCTGCTGGTAGTCTACTTAAAAGTTAATTTCATTCATCTTAAAAGTGACCCGTCTACACTCTCTCTGTCACATACACACACACACACACACTTACAAACACACTCACACACACAAATGCACACACACAGACACACTTACAAACACACACACACACACACTACAAACACACACACACACACACACACACACACACACACTCTCGCAAACACACACACTCATGCACAAACACATACACACACACATACACAGACACACACACACACACACACACACACACACATACACACACACACACACACACACACACACACACACATGCACACACACACACACACACACACACACACACACACACACACACACACACACACACACACACACACACACACACACACACACAGGCCTCAAGAGCTCTATAGAGCATGCTGACTAATGAAGGCTTGTCTCAAGGCGCTCCTTACATGCACTGTGATGTGGTGTGTGTGTGTGTGTGTGTGTGTGTGTGTGTGTGTGTGTGTGTGTGTGTTCTGTCTTTTACTGGAAATTAGTTGTTTTTTTGTAGTCTTTCTATTCCTTCATCTGTTCCTTTACTAGCCCTGAGAGGTTTTTACTGTGTGTGTGTGTGTGTGTGTGTGTGTGTGTGTGTGTGTGTGTGTGTGTGTGTGTGTGTGTGTGTGTGAGTGAGTCAGACTGACAGAGAGAGTGAGAGAGAGAGATAGATTTACTTCATTTTCCGGTATAAATCTGCTTTTTCTCTTCATTTTCCAATTCAGTAGTGCTTTATTGTATGTGTGTGTGTGTGTGTGTGTGTGTGTGTGTGTGTGTGTGTGTGTGCGTGCGTGCGTGTGCGTGTTTAGTGAGTGTGTGTGGTGAGTGAGTCTGTGTGTGTGGTGAGTGAGTGATAAGTGAGTGTGTGTGTGTGTGTGTGTGCGTGCGTGCGTGTATATGTGTGTGTGTGCGTGCGTGCGCGTGTCTGTGTGTGTGTGTGTGTGTGTGTGCTTATGCTCTGTTTGTATGTGTGGTAAGTGTGTGAATGTGTGAAAGACGCAGAGACAGGTTCTCTGGCTCAAAATAAATAAATAAATAAATAAAAGAAGAAGAAGAAAATACTACGTAGGCCAGCCCTGGGCAAACTAAGGCCAGGGGGGAACATGCGGCCCATTAAGCTATTTAAAGGGGACATAGAATGGAAAACCACTTCTAAAACTGATTGTTCCGGTCCTCGATTGTGATTGGTTGAAAACGCATTCAATGCCATTGTAAATTAGGCATTTAGCACAGCTTCAACCGCATTTCGTTCTAAACTGCTGCGCCATAAGAAAGTGAATGGAGCAGCGCTTATGCGTTACTTGGCAACCATTCAGTAAGAGGAAGTATGTTTTTTGGCAGAGGAATTGGTATCAAGGAATAACTTGCTATATTTCTTGTGGTTGTGTTTTCCGTTAATGAAACCAGTGCAATAAACCCCTCGAGTCCGGTGTAAATGCTGGTTTTAGCACGGATATTTAATGGCACGCGCCTCGTGCCTAACAACACCCGTGCTAAAACCAGCATTTACACTATTAGAACAAAGCCTACAAGTGATGTCAAATAGCGCAAAGACATTGCAGTTCAATTAAAGTGGCCAGAGCAGGGCGTTGTTTAGGCAAAAAAAACATTTTAGTACACATCTTAAATATGAGGTCTTAGGCTTGTAAAATATCACTTGATCTTATTTTTGACTAACATCAGAGAACAAGGTAAAATATTCAACTAATTCATTTTATTAATAAGGCCTATGCAACCTTCTTAAAATAGAATGGTTTCTGATTGAGTCAAGGTGACGTTGATTTATAGGCCTGATTTAACAAATTGTTGTATTCATGGAACACAAATCCTCTGAAGAAAGTGGGGTTATTGGTTTGAGGCTTGCCAATTTACCAGAATCAACCGGCATCACCCCCCCATCAACCAGTTGACTGTTAAAGGAAAATACCGGAGTAAGTTTAAGCATAGCCCTGCTGCACAAGCCTTCTAACAGCAATATATTTCGCATGAAATTAAAGAATTTCAAACAGCATAGACCTAACGCGAACGCGAAACTCTTTACATTGAGTCAATGTAACCTCAGATCTTACTTTCGGTTTCCAACAGTCAGGTCCCATTGATTCAGTGTAAAGTGCCCGTTCGCTTCTGCGTTTGCGTTCGGTCTGTGCTGTACCAAATTATTTTGTTCCACTCGCTAACTAGCGCATTTAGCAAGCTCTTTCAACAGGGCTATGCTTGAATTCACTCTGGTATTCTCCTTTAACACCCGGCCCGTTAGTCAAAATCTAAGACGCAATGGAGCCCTTCGGCCAAAATAATTGCCCCTGATGTAGGTTAACCTTTGGCTCTACAGTATGTAACCTTTGACTTTACAGTATGTGACCTTTGACTTTACAGTATGTGACCTTCAACCTTTTGGCTTAATGAGGGAGTACTGTAGCTTTGACAGACTTTTACCCGCCGGCACTCATCTTTGGCCCGTGTGTAAATGTGTGTGTGTGTGTGTGTGTGTGCATGTGTGTCTGTCTGTTTGTGTATGTGCATGTGTGTGTGTGTGTGTGTGTGTGTGTGTGTGTATGTCTCTCTGCATATGTGTGTGTGTCTGTCTGTGTCTGCATCTGTGTGTATGTCTCTGTGTTTGTGCGTGTGTGTATCTGCGTGTGTATATGTTGTGTGTTTGTGTGTATGTGTGTGTGTGTGTGTGTGTGTGTGTGTGTGTGTGTGTGTGTGTGTGTGTGAGTATATGTATGTGAATGTTTCACTGTTTTGAGGACAGCTGTTGGTTTTTCTTTGCAAACTAGTGTGTGTGTGTGTGTGTGTGTGTGTGTGTGTGTGTGTGTGTGTGTGTGTGTGTGTGTGTGTGTGTCACACTACCGGCTCAAATAGTGTAACAACATAGGGGAAGTCCACGCAGGTTACGATAATAAAGAATAGATTTATTAAATAATAAGAAAAACAAAGATAAAGTATTGAAGTAAGAATGTGTAGTGCAATTGTGGATTGTTTGTGGATAACCAGAAGTGTAGAGCATAATCAGTCTAGGGGTAAACCAAAGTAACAGCAAACAAAAGACAAAGGCCAGGAGGAGGAGAGCGTCCATCCTGTTCCAGGTGGGCTGGGCTTTTAAAGGGCTTGCACTCAGGTACCTGGCCACTAGGGGAGACAACCATCGACACCTGTGCAGCGAAACTGACATTAGAACATAGCCAGACATCAAGCCCAACAGGACCATCACAATGTGTGTGTGTGTGTGTGTGTGTGTGTGTGTGTGTGTGTGTGTGTGTATGTGAGTGTGTGTGTGTGTGGCACATCTGCATATCCAACAGTCTTTCAATAATGTATAGAATAGTGTGTGACAGCACATCTGATAGTGATCATTCCAGCGTCATTCAATCATCACCTTGTTGTACTATGAGCTTCCTGATTACTGCAGACAGGAGCCTATTTAAAGGGACACCAGGCAGGACTGTGAGCTCCACCTACAGTCGCCGAAATATCAGACTAAATACAACCACATTGTACACTCTCAACAATCGATGTAAATTTATTTCCAAACCAAAGAGCACGAACCAAAAATGATAATTTTCGTGCATTACGTCGTTTGATAAGCCGATAATAAATGCGATTTCAGTTATATCTACTTTCAGTTTCAATTTCGTGGACCCGCCACCAGTCATTCTGCAAGTGGGATTACCGCGAAACAAATGCTAGAGACAGACGAGAGAGCCATCGGTTACTTTGTGATGAACCATTTAA
>JAODXP020000039.1:15000-20816 GCA_027497455.2 Sardinella longiceps | reverse complement strand
GTGTGTGAGTGAAGGAGAGTGAGATGGGAGTTTGTTGCTTAACACCCCCAATACTCTACCTGTGTGTGTGTGTGTGTGTGTGTGTGTGTGTGTGTGTGTGTGTGATTGAGAGAGAGCCAGAGCTCACTGCTTAACACGCCCAATACTCCACCTAATCTTCTGTGTGTGTGTGTGGGTGTTTGGCGAGAGGTGAAGATGGCTGAAAAAGGGCGGGAACCTATTACCGTTGCTGAATGCAACAAATGACACTCCCAAACCGTACACACACACACACACACACACACACACACACACACTGAACGCTCAAACACTTAACTGGCACGAATAAGCTGATCATGAAGCGCGTTTCATGCCATGTGGATGTCCAGCCATGTGGATGTCCTGCCGTTTCCCCTGAGGTTATGGTTGGCAGTTTACACACACTTTGTGTACGTTTACAGCACACAAACACACAGAGAGGGAGGGGGAGGGAGAGAGAAAGAAAGAAAGAGAGAGACTGCTAACACTGATCACTCAACAATACTGAGGCAAGTCCTCTAGACCCACACCCTTTGTGTACGTTTACAACACACACAGACAGATGGCAAACACTGATCTCTCCAGTAAACTGCGGCAAGACACACATAGACAAATTCTATAAAAATAAAGTACAGAACTACTTTGCTGTGCTTTTTTTACATCCTCTAGGTTTGCAGGTATGAGATTTAATCTAGAATGTGGGTGTACAAGTGTATTTCACACTCACACACACACACACACACACACACACACACACACACACACACGTGAATTGTGACTGTTGTGTGTGTAGACTTTGGCATGAGGTTATCAGTCGCTGTGCCACTGCCGTGTGTGTGCCGTGTAATGATAAGGTGACAGTTAGTTTTGGAGGGGCCGCTCTAGATACCCCCTGAGCAACGGTCACACACACACACACACACACACACACACACACACACACACACACACACACACACACACACACACACACACGACGTGCAAACGATGATGCAGATTCATGCATTATTATAACCTCAGGGTTAAGGGCTTAGAATGTAGGTGTAACACACACACACACACACACACCCACACACACCCCTTGCATACATGTAAGTCCAACTCCCAATAGCTACATCCCATTGTCCTCTCTAATCCTAATAATTACACAGGCAAGAGTAAACCAACGCAATGCCCGCACACACACACACACACACACACACACACACACACACACACACACACACAGATGAAGCAAATTTATGCTATATTATTATTGTAACCTAATTATTCAAATGACTTTATGGAACACTCCCTGCTTACAACACACACAACAACACACACACACTAATCCTAATGAATGAATTAATGTTATTTCTTTGTCTGTGCCCCAGGATCAACACTCCCCGTAAGCAGGGTGGTCTTGGCCAGATGAACATCCCCCTGGTGGCCGACCTCAACCACGCCATCTGCAAGGACTACGGCGTCATCAAGGAGGGAGAGGGTATCGCCTACAGGTACACACACACACTCACACTACTTTAGAATAGCATTCAATCAGTCAAAAGCTTCGTTTACAGGTCCTGGGCTAGATTTTCGAGACATTCCCTTCATCATAGTATCAAATTCAGCTGTGTTCATACAGACATTTTGCAATACATAATTTACCCAGCATTTGACGTGTGTATGATGGAAAGACTACAAATGTCACTAGAGGCGCCTCTTGGGGTATGATGCTATTTCATTTCCAATGAGAAGGTTAGCTTTGTCATGGGCTGTCCAAAACGATTATTTTTTTTAAGGGATTAATCCAGCATTTTATTTTATTTATTTATTTTTATTCCGATGAATCGATTAATCTCCCAAATCATTTTTCAATTCAGTTTCAATGCGATTATCGATTGTTTTCCCCATGAATTGACTGCTATAGCAATGTGTAATCCTTGATCTCACATTGTGATATTTGTCTCTCTCTCGCTCTCTCTCTCTCTTCTCTCTCTCTCTCTCTCTCTCTCTCTCTCTCTCTCTCTCTCGCTCTCTCTCTCTCTCTCTCTCTCTCTCTCTCTCTCTCTCTTCAGAGGTCTGTTTGTGATTGACGATAAGGGTATCCTGCGTCAGATCACCATTAATGATCTCCCAGTTGGTCGCTCCGTCGACGAGACCCTCAGACTGGTGCAGGCCTTCCAGCACACCGACAAACACGGAGAAGGTGTGTGTGTGTGTGTGTGTGTGTGTGTGTGTGTGTGTGTGTGTTTCTGTTGTACACCTGTATCTCTAGCCATTCATGTGTGTGTCCTCCCGAACACTGTGTATCTCCTCTGGTGTGTGTGTGTGTGTGTGTTTTGCTTCTGTTGTACACCTATATATTTCATCTCATTCTGGTGTGTGTGTGTGTGTGTGTGTGTGTGTGTGTCTCCCCTAACTCTTGTTTATATCCTCGGGTTTGTGTGTGTTTCTGTTGTACATTGTGTATCTCGTTTCGTGTGTGTGTGTGTCCCTCTCTGCTCTCCCTGTATCTCCTGTGTGTGTGTGTGTGTGCGTGCGCTCTATCCATGTGCATCTCCTGTTGTGTGTGTGTGTGTGGATGCATGCAAGTTTTAACCCTGTGTATCTCCTGTGTGTGTGTGTGTGTGTGCGTGCTCTCCGTGCGTGTGTGTGTGTGTGTTTGTTCTAACTTTGCACTCTTCCTGTGCTCTTTTCTCTCTCAGTGTGCCCGGCCGGCTGGAAGCCCGGCAGTGACACCATCATCCCAGACGTCCAGAAGAGCAAGGAGTTTTTCTCCAAGCAGTAAAGCCGCCCCATTCTACCCCTAATCCCCCACATCCTCTTCCCTCATCCCCATCCCCATCCCTATTCCTATTGTAACCCCACCAGCCTGCTGCAGTAGTAGACTCCACTGGCCTGGCAACCCCTTCTGAAGCACTTAATAACACACACACACACACACACGAGCAGGCACACACACACTCACTCACACACTCTGGCAGGCGCACACTTACACCCACACACATATGCATACATTCCCATAAAGGCAGTACTAAACACTGAAACATACAGTATGAGAACTACAAACTTCACACACACACACTCTTCAGCAGTACACACACTCTCAATCACACACACACACACACACACACAAACAAAAAGCCCACAGGAAGGGAGGGGCGGATGGACGCTTCAGACGAGCGGGGTCATTTAGAAACTGCTCGACTGCCCCTTATTGGCTATATTTAGACTCTAAATGGCAGCCATTTATTGGCTAAATTTAGCAACTGCATTTAGAGTGTAGTCTGTCTGACCCCCCCCCTCCTTTCCCCTTCCAGACTGACCCTGTGTTTAGGAAATCCACCCATTCACTGTCTACTCATAGTGCACTACAGCTGATATGTCACAGTCCTCTCTGCTGAACTCTCTTGACCACTGCTGAACTTAGCTGACCAGGGGCACGTTTCCTATTACTACAGTTGCTTGCCTGTTAGCAATTTTTCTTTGGATGGCAACCGTGAGTTTCAAATGTTGTTACATTGCAACCAAACAACAAAGTTGCTAACAAAGTAAGCACAGGTTAATCAGTAGTTGGCAACTGTGGTTGGCTAACATAATTAACAAAACCACTTTGGCTGACTAGCATCGTTAGCAACTGTTGCTGGCTAACATGGCTAGCATAGCAACATAGTTTCCAGAAATAGCATTGAGAAATTTTAGCCTGAGGTCAGCGAGTCAGTTGGTAACCATGGTTTTGGGAAGTGCACCACTGAACCAGCTAGTAATGATGCCAATTAATCATGATTAAAGGGGTACAGGGCTCTTAATTTTGGGGATACTTTTGGATGGAGTCTTGAAAGACAAAATGGCTGAATCCATAGAAGTCGTCCTCTGTAAACCCCCAAGCCATAAATCCCCCTAGAGATGTAAGTGGTGTTTATCCGCTAATCATGGAGAAATAATGACTGATGCTTCTGTAGTCTATGTGAATTTGGTGTGAATAACGTCAACACTGGAGTGTGCGTATGTGTGTGTGCCAGACTGACCACCACATACAGCTTGTAGTGCATTGTGAAGTTTGTGTGTGTGTGGATGTTTTCTGAACGCCTGCCTAAAGTGGTGACACCTCATACACACACGCCCACACCCTCATAAACAAACACACACACACACACTTTTTGTCTCCTTCTCTTCTCTCTCTTCTCTGTAGTTGTCTCTATCCGGTGGTCTTTTGAAAGTTGTCCAAGCAGTAGCTGTAAAGTCCACTGTAGTCCAATGCACTGAACAAACATTGACATCATCGTGTTGTGGGTGGGTGTGTGTCTACCCTTCTCTTTCTTTCTTTCGTTCTTTCATTTTCTTTCTTTCTTTCTTTTGCTCACTCTTTCTCTGACTTGAGTAGGAAGTTTAAAAAAACAAATCAAACAAAAAACAACCAAGTTGAAAAAAGTATTTTGTACCTGTTGCAAATGTTGGTAGTTGTCTCAAGAACAAAGACTACATGTTTGCAGTGTGTTCCAAGCTGAATAAAAACCCAATGGTGTTAAACAAGGACTGATCGTGTGCTGTGTTTTATACGAGTAGTTCAACAAGGACTGAATGTCAACTTAAATCCAATGGTGTTAAACTAGGACTAAATTATCTAAAATGTCTATAATGTTTAACCTAATGTGTGCAGTGTTTTATGCTAGTTAAATCTAACAGTATTGAGCAAGGTGTGTGTATGATCAATCTGTCAGTGAACAAGGCCCTAATGAATTTCCCTCTTGGGTTGTTAGTTTCTTTACAATCTGGTGTCATGAAATTACCTGGAAAATCCCATTCTCTATTGTAGGATTACGGTGGTCATGTAATTGAATCATGATGACTAGAATAATTTGTTGTGGAGAGATGTTTCTCCTTTGTGTAAAATTTATGGTCAGATGAGGATTCATCCTGTTTTGAGGTGAAAAGTACAATTCTTAGAATGAGTCACCGAGGTTAACATGAGATTTTAAACAATGTCATAAAAAAATAAAGAGGGTTGTAGTTCCTGATCTAATATGTATAGATGGCGCTAATAGCTCCAGTGAAGTTACCAAAAAATGTAACATAGTTTTAATTTGTGTTGTAGCTTGCATTTGAGGAGGACCATCATGCACCTCTTCTCTTAACTGATGGTAATGTATTAGCTCTCTTATGTCCTCATTAACAGCTTGTGTACATTAGCTAGCCAAACATTTTTGGGGGGTTATCCACTGGAACGCATTTAGAGTGGAAGTCGGGAAACGGACTCAAATTCATTGACTACCGACTGTCAATGGAATGCAGCATTTAACATTATTTTTTTTTTTTTTAAGGATGTAGTTCCTGATCTGATCAGTAGATGGAGCTCTAGTTTGGATCTTGCACGTTGGAGTGGTACTGTAGATGTGAATATATCAGTCGTCAAGTTCACGCACATTCAGGGCCAGGGCTGTCGCAACAGGACAGGCAAACCAGGCAATTGCCTGGGGCCCCAGGCTGAAATGGGCCCCTAGTATGACAGTTTATTCATTTTAGTAGTTCAGTTGGTGGTGTTTTTCAATAAAATATGACAAGAATAAGACAATTGTAAGTTGAACACATAATTATATCAATGAAAGTTGCTTGAAGATTATAACAATGTGGTTTATGTAGGTGTTTATGGGAGGTGAAGGGCCCCCATGCCCTGTTTGCTTGGGGCCCCCTAAGTACCTTGAAACGGCCCTGTTCAGGACTAGACACTCCAGGACCCAGGAGTCTGTTTCTCAAAAACATTGTGTTTTGTGTTGCAATGCAATTTCCTGTAGGCATCTAACTAATTTGCAAACTGG
>JAODXP020000039.1:2500-7500 GCA_027497455.2 Sardinella longiceps | reverse complement strand
TCCGTTTTCAGAACTTTTACTTTGTCTTCCAGTCGCGCGATGCGTTCCAGTTTCCTCTTGCGACACTTGGTGGCCGCCAACCGGTTGCGGAGCCTCTTCCGTTCGGCCTTGACTCGCTCCTGATCCTCCATATCGATGGGGGACATTGGAGGTGAGCCGTCGTCGCTACTCTGCAGGTCCGGTACCGTTTGCGGCTCTTCCTTTAACGACACGAGCCGCTGCTGGTGCGGGTGCAGCGCAGCGGACAGCGCGTGGTGCTGGTGGAAGGGGATGTGCGCGGGAGTCTGGTGCTGGTGGACAGCAACGGAAGCAGGGTAGTGAGAGTGGTGGTGGTGGGCATGATGGTGCGGCAGGTAGCTGATGGTGGTGGTGGGGTAGTTGGCTGCCGCTGCCGGTGTTAGGCTAGTGTTGGGCGCGCAGGAGTTGAGGGTGGTGTAGACTGGGTTCTCCGGAGCCGCCAGAGATGCAGCGAAGACTGAGACCGAGGACGGCACCGAGGGGCAGGTGGACACTCCACCGGCGGCACCGATAGACACGTTCGGAGGCGCCATCTGGTTCAACTTGTGCATCTCGTCCAGGGCTTTGACGAAACCGTCCACGAAGCCCTCCTGGTCCTCGGTTGTGAGGCCCCGTCCGACGGTGCTGTGATGGTGGTAACCGGGCAGATACTGGGCAGGTGTGGGCGTGGTGGTGATGACACCGTTGCCGTTGATCAGCCGTTCAAGCTCCGGTGAGGCAAGTTTGAGTGACGCGGCAGCGGCGTCCGGGTTCACGGCCGGATTGAAGAAGTCCGAATCGCTGGTGGTGGTGGTCGGCGCGCGCAGATGTGTCTTGTAGCTCCGGTAGGGCTCCGCGAAGGTCACGTTCATGTTCTGCTTGCTGAGGAACTTGAAGTCGTGTAGTGCTGCGGCTTCTGAGTGACCATAAGCAGAGAGAAAGGAATCATCATAAAAAGGCTGCTCCATTTTGGTGGACATAGGCTACGGTTTGCAAAGCACAAAAAAGTAGCCTAGGCTATGAGCACACAAAACAAAAGTCAAGAGAGTTTGCACAGTCTGTCTGCAATCCCAACACTCTGTCGGACTTTCCAGCTCTGTAGTAGAGGCTAAACTTTACAAAATGAGAAAAAAAATCTCTTGCAAGTAAGGGAAAAAAGTTCCGTAATGTTTAAAACTTGAAGCCCAAGGTTCTATCAAAGAAGAAATAAGGAAGTTTCCAAAGTAGTTTAACGCTACTGTACCAAGTAGACTTGCGCTGCTGACAGGTTTTCTTTTGACTCTGTCGTATCAATCTGAAGATCCGTGGTCTGTCTGATTCTGAAGTTAGCGGAGGATAAACGTTTCCGCTATCAAAAGCGCTTTGGACTTGTTACTCCGAGGGGATAGCAGAACTCAAATCACATCATGCACCGCCTGCACAGCGCCTTTATACAACAGAGAGAGGGAGAGGGAAAAGGGACGTGATTGGTGGAGAGTAGCACCCTCATTCTATGACGTAGGCGACGTGATGACGGCATTGCCAGGAATCTCTCGGATTCAAAACAGCCTGAAGGAAGCGTAACAACAAGCTAGCCAACTTCGCCGCTGGGCACGGAGGTGTAAATTTTATTTCGCCACCTCGACGAAATTGTGCCTGGCGCGAGGCCATATGGAAAGAAATATGGTAAAGACGTCAGCTTGGCTGTCTGAGCACGTACACACTTAAAGCGCACACACACACACACACACACACACACACACACACACACACACACACACACACACACACAGGGATCTCATCTCACACAGCTGGGTGATTTTTTACAACACACACTAAAATTACTTTTTATGTCGCCAGAGGACAAAAATTGGAAACCAAGTCTCTCACTCTCTCCCTCTCTGAGTCGCTTTTAAAAAAAATCATGTCAGACCCTTGCGCAACACAAGCCGAATAGGCCTGGAATAGGCTACATTGCTACATTACCCACATCTTGGGAAGTTTAGTTCAGTAGGCCTACATTTTATTTTATCTAATAATTTCCTAACCCTACTGCCCCCCCATTTGATATTCTCTCTTGTGTTAAAGTAAATTATCAGCCGTGACTTGATATCTTTCAATGATTCTTTGGTCATATTCATTTTGACCATGATTTCATTTGCGCCAATAGTAAGCTGTTGGATAACTGACCCCAGATTGTAGACTAGTATAGCCTAATTGTAGGCTACTTGACATTCTGTAGCTTAGTTTGTGCTCAGACTAATTTAACTGATAGAAGTTGGTGAGTCGCCTAACCTAGGCGATGGCGTTTATTCTCCCCTTTAGTATTGAAGAAAAGGTGCCGCACACTATAAGTCCAAAAAAAGTTTAATTAATAAAAAGCCATGATGATGTTTCGGCGGTGAGCTTTCATCAGATCAGGTTTCAAATTCAGGTTCAAAACCTGATCTGATCTGATGAAGGCTCACCGCCGAAACTGTCGTCACTTTTAATTAATTAATTTTAGGCTATTAATTAATTTTTGGGACTTGGAGAGCGTGCGGCACCTTTCTTCAATACTTTGGAATTACTTTCCGGTAGCCAGCACCTTTTTTGTTTTGGTGTGCGTTGCCATCTCCGTTTACGTTTATTCTTCCCTCCCCACACTCTCGTCCATCTAACAGCTGTCAGATGCAGTGACTGGACCGAAAGCGCGGAGTCCCCAAGAGTCTCGGTCTATTGATCCAAGGGGGGCGCGTGCTGAGTCACGTTATGAGAGCTGCGTGCCGATAGAACCCTTTTATGGGCACCCGCGGAGGAAAGGAGGAGAGAGAGAGAGAGAGAGAGAGAGACGGGAAGCATACTCCCCTTCTTCTCGGACGGCTTCCAACACGACAGGCCTGCGGCGGTGCGTGCGTGGGTAGCCGAGAGGAGGAGAGGGTGGGAGAGAGAGAGAGAGAGAGAGAGAGAGAGAGAGAGAGAGAGAGAGAGAGGGAGAGAGAGAGTGTGTCTATAGCATCATAATTATGTTGTTATAGGCTATGTACTGTAGCCTACTGTTTATTGTGAAACTGTGTAGGGAGTTTATTTATGTGTGTAGGCCTAGCCTATGTGTAACTGTATTGAATGCACCAATGGAGCTGCATTTGCACTATACTCTGCTAGGACGCAAAACATAAAGGAGTAATCTGACTTTAAAGTGTTATCTATTTGTCTATCTATCACTCCGGGACAGGCAGTTCTCAGTAATTGAGCTCCAAATATAGTCTTTTTTTACTTGACAACTGTAATGTCAGAGCCAAAGAAGCCTTCTTTGTGACATTTTCAAGTGGTGCCGTTTAAATGCAAATTGAATTATATCAGTTGTCTTGTGCTGACGTGGAGGACCTTAACTTCTAGTGAACGTTTACGGCTCGTTTAAAAAACTTTCTCTTTCTCTTTCTTCCTTTCTCTTTCGTAATTACTTTTTATAGGCTGCATGTTTGTAGGCCTACTCTTTATCATTCCATAAGGATTTTGGTCAACCACGGGTCATTTTAAAATGGCTTATAAATAAACTGACGACTAGGTTTATTTCAATAAGCTATTTAAACCACTTTCCCCAGGCCACTTTCCAGAGCAGCGCATTCATTCAGTTACACGTCGTAGCGTAGTGCGGTTATAAAACAGAAGGGATTAATTAAAAATAAATGAAACACGGAAAACCATGGCAACTCGAGGAAACAAACAAACAACACCTGGCCTGGCGCGTGGGTTGAAGGGGGACTGGCGCTCGAGGGAGGGAGAGGGAGAGAGGCCTCCGCGGGAACACCTGTTCAGGCCCACGTGAGAGGAGCGGAGAAAGAAAGAAAGACGGCACTGTCTCTCCGGTATGGAAATGCGTTCGTGAATCACCGTGGCCAGCTCTCTCTCTCTCTCTCTCTCTCTCTCTCTCTCTCTCTCTCTCTCTCTCTCTCTCTCCCCCACACACACACACACACACACACACACACACACACACACACACACACACAAACACTCAGGTATAGACATACAGACAGACTCCCACGCCCTGCGGTGTCTTCCTCCTGGCGTTTGTGTACCGACCCTCTCACCTATTTATTTTCGACATGCCTGGGTGTGTGTGTGTGTGTGTGTGTGTGTGTGTGTGTGTGTGTGTGTGTGCGTAATTTTGTGCGAGCGCAGGCACGTGCTTCTAGGCCCGACAGGCTGCTCGGAAAAGACGAGGACGATTCATGAAGAGTTAGGAAAGACTTCACACTAGACGTCACATTTAACACACAGCTTTCTGATTTTCTCTTCAGGGAGTTTTTGATATTATCTATTTATATTTTTTTGCACACCAGTACATAGTTTTTTAAACCTACATACACATGTTCATAGTTTACCAATGCCACTTCTTTATATTATATTACACGTATATTTCTCTCACACCCACACATTCATACACTATTACATACAGACATCACCCACAGTATAATACATACATCCACACCTTTTACATAAGGAGAATGTAATGGAGGGATGAATGAAGGAATGAATGAATGGATGGATCAACTGGATGAAGTATAGAGACAGGCATGAAATGGACAGGGCAATGGACAGGGCAATACCCGGTGGGTCCAAGGGTCATTTTTGTGCCGAGGCTGTCATAATTTACTCATAATTTTCTTGAAGGATGTAGGGCTAGTCCAATTAAATCTCTTATGTTCATGCAATGTATCAAACTTACAGTTAGTTATGTTAGTTTGCCATGAAGTTATTATTGAATAAAATCATGGTAGGGCATCATGGCCAAAACTGCCAGGGACATTTTTTTCGGCCCCAGTTCAGCCCTGTTTAGAGACTTAAAGAATAAATCAATGAATGAATGAATACTAATAACTAACTAACTAACTAAATAAATAAATGAATAAACCAGTGTGATGAAATTTAGAGATGGTCTAGCAGGCCTACTGAAAAGGTCACAGGGTCAAAGAGGGGTCAAGTGAGTGCAGTCGGGGGTCTCATACTGAAAGAAAGACATAATATGACCCACATGACAC
>JAODXP020000038.1:413512-487879 GCA_027497455.2 Sardinella longiceps | reverse complement strand
GGGGCAAGTGTATGCATAGAAACTCCGATTGAGGAGGCTCCTCTCTCCCCGGCGCCTTTCAGCGGCATGCAGCAGCAACAAAGTCATCAGACAAGTTGCCTACTACGATAGTTCAGATCGAAATAATTATTCAGAAGAAAAATGTTTTGAACGTGTATCCAACCTAGGCTATTGCAACCATGTTGCATGCGTCCAATTTATAATAATCGTAGATGAAAAGACGTCGGCAAATTGCGGAGACAGAAAACAATATAACTTAGGCCGTTTTAAAGAGTTTTGGCAATATTCGGTTAGCATGAGTCGGGTAAACTCATTCTGGTTGACAGTTATCAATTTATTCTGGTGTTTGGCGCAAATCGAGTATCGCAAATCTTTCTTTTAAAACCATTATCATCCTTGCATATTTTACTGCTGTCATTGCGTCCGGTGAGCACACTGATTTTACCTCACTCACGTCAGATGCGGGAGTGGCTTAAAGCTACATAGCGCATCATCTGACCTGAGTGAGGTAAACACTGATTGGCATTGACATTTAGATTGAGCATATTAAGACATGTTATTTCATATTACACAAATATTCTACCGTCTTGTTACAACATTAACCATAGGCCTTATTGGAAATCTAAAAATCTAAAAATAAAAGCAGCCCTAGGTTGCATTGTGGGGCTGTCAAATTTTGCAATCAAAATCACAGAAAAAGATATTTCATACTAATTCTACTAAACATTTCTGGGAGATGCTAGCGTGACAAATTGGTCAAACATCAATAAGGATAGGCACTGACTAAGACATTGAGTGTTGAGATGTGTAGCTTTATGCCCTTAAAAAGACTTGCACTCTGAATTAAGCCTAGATTTAATTTTTATTTCATTTCTCTTGATATGTTTTTAAGTTTAAATCAGCTTAAAGCACCAATACCATTTTACTAAGTTAAGTTTTCATCAAACAATTGTTAATAATTTACAATTCATATGGACAACCTATAAAACCTGCGATGTGGTTGGAAATTTGGGTGCACCTAACTTTTGTGCTGGTGCACCTAAGAAAAAAAAATTAGGCGCACCAGTGCAACCAGTGCAAAAAGTTAGTCTAGAGCCCTGCATTAGCGGTATCTATACCAATCCTATGTCTCTCATCTTAGCTCCAAGGGCTGAGAAAAGAAAGCAAGAAATTTCCACTGCAGTACACATACTGCCCAGCTCCTCCTGGCTCTTCTCTCTTCTCTCCCGAGGCCAAACCAGTCATGTCTGGGAAAGGACAGTCATTCATTCCAAGTCCAAATGGTGAGGACAAACCAAACACCACAGAAGGCTCATTAAAATGTGTTTAAAGGGACATAGAATTGGAAACCATTTAAAAAGAGAAACAGGAGCACACAGACTAACATTACGACACCACTATGCCTTTAGGTTTCATCAGTGTGATCCTGTTTCTCCTTTTAAAAGACTTTCAGTCCAAATAAGAGACACCTGATGTTACAGGACGAGGATTGATGTGCGGAGTGCCCCATTTCTATGAACCTACACTGAGAATTGGAAACTTTGTTTGTGTGGATCTAAAATAGTTGTTCTCTCTAATTCTGGCGCATTTATATTTTGTGTTGACTGAGTGCTGTCCATGACAAATAAATATATATGGAAGACATAAAATGCTCCCCCTCTCCCCTCTGGCAGGCTGTCCTGATGTAGAGGATCGCCCGTGGAGACAGGTGGATTGGACTGAGGAGTAAGGACAGACACACACACACACACACACACAGTCAAAGACACAAACAGACAGTTTGGTAGAATGTTCATGCTGATATATTTCATCTTATACATGTGTCATACATACAGTACAGTATATTTGCAAACATATTATTACAGTTAATAACGCATTTACAGTAACTGACAGCACTAGTACATACCGGTATATAAAATATGTAAATGTAATGTAATGATGCACATTACAGGTCTTGCCTTGGGACCCACAATTTCCCATTGCTAGCAAGTCAATATTTTCTACCCATCCACCAACAACTTGATTAATATGTGGTGCACAAACTCCATTTAGGAACAATGACAAGCTGAAGCGGTCCATTTACAAGCTGGCTTCGGACTCAAAACCTGCTGCCAGAGTTCTGCTCATTGGCCCAGTTGGAGCGGGCAAGTCCAGTTTCATCAACTCCATCCAGTCTGTGTTTTATGAGAGAGTTGTGAACCGGGCCATGGTGGGAACATCCTTCAATCCAACTGCCAGCTTCACCAAACAGGTAGAGGAGGTGGCTAAAAATTATGTTAGTAAAAGATGGAAACTAATTAGCATGTGAAAATATGACGTTGTTGCAAACTGCAAATGTGTTGCCAAATGTTCATTTTTTGAAGTTTACCATTACAGGCAAATTGTTTTGCCAGATCAATGGTAAATACATTTTTTGCTAATGGCAATTTGTCTTCTTTTATCAAAAATATTTGCCACTATTGGCAAACTTCTAATGCATTTTTGGCCGACAAAATTGCTGCATATTTGTGGCAATTGTTTATTTTGTAAGGAAAAGGAATATTTACTGTAAATCTACACAAAAGTCTAGTCCCAAAAAGACTCAAATTGTTCTACTGGACTAGTATGACTAAAAGTTTGAACATATAACAGAGGTCAGTTTTGTGAGCTATTATTTAAGATACAGTAATACAGTATTACTAGAGTACAGTACAATGCTATTTAGATACAGTTATCGCTGCACAAACTCCCCCTTGTGGGAAGGGGCTGAAGTACACTCTTTTTCGATTCATGTGGGTGTGTATGACTGAACAGTCTAGCAGTGTGTGGCTCTATGGGTGTATGTGGTTTGGAGTTTGTCCTCTGTCCTCACACTTGTGAAATGCTGAAGGGATCCTTAGCCCCCGTTGTCCAAATTACTTCACCACTTTAGATGCAGTCTTTCCGGCTCTTCGCCAGCATGGAGCCAGAAGATGAGACTCTCCCAGTGATCCTGTCTGACATGGTGGGAATGGGGGAGACTAATGGCTTCTCAATTCACGACACGCTGGCCGTCATCAATGGACACGTACCAGAGGGACACAAGGTACTAGGCACATTCTGCTGCTGCCTTTGAACTTCTGAATGGTTAACTGCGATTCTCAGCATCCACACAAACTGTACATAGTACTCAATTGACTCATGAACATTAAACTACACTGAATAGTTAATGAACTCATGAACACCATAGTGTTGAGAGTGCAGGTCTGCAGTTGATATCTCTAATAGACCTACATGAGGCGCAGCATTTTTTTTAGTGTCTCCACAAGAGCAATTTGTTTTTGTACTTGTGCATCACTAACAAGGTAGATCTTCTGTTGATTGTAATGTATACATCTTAAAAAATTTGTATTGCATTGTATTGTATTTTATTGCATTTAAGAATATAAGATCTATAAAACAAATATTTAATTTGACATCTAACTGCAAATGTAATCTTATATGTATCTTGATGTGTCTTGTTGGCTTTTGAACACAAAGATACTTTGATCATCTGTTAAACGTGTTTAATGAGTTTTAAGGGTATGATCTGAGGTGTTGACTGAGGTTCTCTTTCTTATTGTTCTATTAATGAAGAGTTCTCTCTCTCTATCTCTCTCTCTCTAGTTCAGTGCCTGCTGTCCAGTGGTGTCAGACAACCCTGAGTATGTGAGGGACCCTTCTCTTGCAAATAGGATCCACTGTGTGGTCTTTGTGCTCAGTTACCGAGATCTTGAATCGTACTTGGACAACATGAAATCCACCTTTCACCAGCTCAGAGAGCACATCAGTGTCCTGGGTGAGTGTATGTGTTTGTGTGTGTGTGTGTGTGTGTGTGTGTGTGTGTGTGTTGGAGTGGTTGAGTTGGCCAGTCTGACATAAGGAGGAGAATTATGCTATAACTACATAAATATTCATATCATTTTGTATAATTATAAATGTGTTATACATCGTTTGAATGTATTATTTGTAATCTGTCACTTTGGATAAAATCTGCGGAAACACTTTATGTCATGACATCTGACATACCCTAACCCTAATCATGAGAAATACCGGGTGACAGAAGTCATGAAAGGTGTATAAAGTTTATGAAAGATTCATGACAACGTCATGTTGTAGTTAATGACAGTGTCATGTCAGTCTTATGACAGTACTTTCAAATAAAGTGTAATCAAATCTGCTAAGAATTTAAAGGTAAAGTTAAAGACCCATAAAGATAAACACATTGAGGGGAGGGATGGAGAGGGGCTGTCTACAGTGTCAACACAATCTGTGCTCTGTATAACACCAACTTCTCTCTGTGGTCAATCTGTGTACTTGTATACCAATATTGTATAGTTCATGTTGCATAAATAATGAGACCATGGAGAGTTATTGTTCTAGTCTGAGAATATTGATGTTGCTGCAGGTGTCCAGCAGATGGCAGTATTGACTCACGTGGATACAGATTGTTCCAGTGAAGCCTGTGACATCTCCCAGGTTTACAATGGTCCACACCTGAGGCATGCGGTAAGACCTAGACAGATATGACAGTACATGGGTTTAGTAGAGGTCGTCAACACCTAAATGTTTCCCATAAAAACACTTTAATAGTTATAACATTCATTGCAAGTAAAAGTGGGAAAAAAGACTAATAATAATAATAATAATAATAATGAAAATCTTCTGTTCCCATTCTCTGTGCTCCCAGATGCTGAAGGTCAGTGATCTGCTGGGCATGCCTCTCTCCTCTATCATCCCAGTGAAGAACTACTCTGCGGAGCTGGAACTGGACCCACACACAGACACACTGCTGCTCCAAGCACTGGACCACATCCTGCTGTACGCCAATCTGTACCTGAGGGACCATCCAGAGACGGACAGAGCAGAGGGCGGAGACGGTGTGGTCTCTCAGAGTTCATAATGTCCAACTCTCTAGTGTGTGTGTGTTTCATTTTTTGACTGTTGCATTTGAAAACTATATTATAATAATCGTTTAAAATAAACCAAACAAACTAGGTTCTCAGATACGCGTTTTCTTGTTCTTATAGCATGCAAATTCTATAATGAGGCCCATCATACACTTCCCCTAAATTTTAAGTAGGTAAGAATATGCGCTAGTCAAACCTGGGAACTATCCCTGCGGGAATTGTGCCCAATGTCATAATTCAGAGAAAACAGATTCATTTAAACATCCTCTAACTGGAAAGACATTTTAAATCAAGGGAGATCTTACATGCAATACAAAAATTTTTATTTATTTATTAAAATGTCCATGCGATAAAATGTACATTGGTAAAACCACCTGTCCACTTAAACAAAGAATATGTGAACACAAAACTTCAATTAGACGGCGAGATAAAGATTATCCAGTCACTTACCATTTTAATGATTGTTCACATCCTATCATCTCCCTTAGATTCCAAGAATCTAAGGACAATCTAAGAACAAGTATTTTTGCACAGAGGGGGTGATTTTGACAGAAAGCGCTGCCAACGAGAACTTTTTTGGATCCATACCTTGGGGACATTACAACCTTTGGGCCTAAATGAGGATTTCTAGATGAGTGTATTCATATAAACAATGAAATGTTTTTTATGCTTTGTTTTTATGATGGCTGAAGCCTGAGGTGTACATTGCATTGATTTGTTTCTAGTTTCCTGTTTTTAGATGCTTCATTGTCTATCTATTGGACTGCATTTCCCATGATGCTTTTTTTGGATGTCATGATTTTGTTAAAAGACTACAATTCCTTGAATGTGCTGAAACTGACACAGGTGTCATGAATCAATGATTATAAATGTAACCTCATGTACTGTTTCACCAGAGCCCGTTTACGGCGAGCCATGGCACTCCCTATTAACGGCATTCAACCTGCAATTCCAATTGCAAATCAGCTAGGGGCGATCGCGAGTCAGTGGAAAATCAATGGCCACCTATGAGGTATAAGGCTAAATTTATCATTTTCACATATTTAGGGACAAATATCACAGATTGCATATTTTGCATTATTTGTCGACTGAGAATGGAGTCAAATTACCCTGAACCACATGCATGAATGCAATTATTCAAGAAAAAATTGTAGCCTATCTTAAGAAATACAGCATTAGTGGGTGCAGCTGCATAGAACCCAATTCATACTTCACTTACTCACGCGCCCTCTAGTTGCAATACCACCAGAAGTAATAGGAGAGCGCTTGTTCTCCCCTATTAAAAGTTCTCTGGTTTCACTCAATGTGTTTTACTCTGCCTGAAGAAGGTCATCTGACCGAAAGCTTGCACATAGAGTAAAAAAACTTGTTTGCAAAAACTTGAGTGTGTGGACTTTTCTTTACTTTTTATTGAGTTACTGCAGTGGTTCTCAAACTTTTTCTGTCATTCCCCACTTTGTAAGGCAGAGAATGTTAATGCCCCACCTGAATTCAGGGAAATCATGTTCCCCTGTTTATTTTGATATGCGGTATGCCCTATTTGACTGAAGAGATCATGAGCAAGCCTGTTTCACCGAGATGAATGGGTAGGCCTAAAGATGGACATACAGTATAGCCACGTAAACTAATAGAATTTATGTAAAGTCAAAACAAAAAAAATTCCGAGCCGCTCATCACAGCAACAAGCAAATAACACCACTGGAAAGCTCAATTTACTGTCATATGCACAGATCTAACGAATGCTCTGCGAGTAATCTGACAGAGAAAATAGGCTAGGTGAATTTGGGGGGCATGGTGCAGCCGTCAATTGATCACAAAGAGATGTCTCGCGCCCCACCTGTCATGTGTCTGCGCCCCACAGTTTGAGAAACACTGAGTTACTGTATTGACGAGACACACACACCGAGTACTGTTAATCCAGCACCTCAACAGATGATCGGTGATTATTTTGACGTTTTTTTTTTTTTTTTACCAAGAATATGCGCTATAAAATCAATGATCAAATCAATTGCATTGCATGTCTATGATAAAGCTAACATCTTGCCTGAGCCTGACCACAGTCGATGGCAAGCACAAATGATGAACCCCAAACAACCCAGTTTAACACTGCAACAATATTCTGTAAATATTGCTCTAAAAGCACACAATCTTCATAAGAAATGCTTGCACATCTCTATGCTTGGGCCCCTCACATAAAAACCAACCAGACATGCATATAGATTAACTAATAGCATAAATAAGTTTAGCAAAAAATCCCTGTGAAATCAATGTGACCGGCCCTTTCATAACACAAAGGCACAGGACTAGGTTATTTAAGGGAAAATATTCACAGAAAAATAAATAAATAAATAAATAAACAGCAGCATTTTCCAATTGCAATTTCTTGTAGGCTAACACAATGCGTAGCTGCTGCTATTTACAACAGGACAGTTTTTGCTGATGTCACAGGACTGGATTATTTCATGGAACTCTCCGAGTTTTTTTCTTGTTTGAGATGGCTTTATGTCTTAAATGAAGCGTGGTGGAGATCAAACTGTTTTCAATGCAAACAGCAAACCTCCATGATATCTTCTGACATCAGGGTACGTTTTGTAACAGCCTTGTTGTTCAAGTCGTCTTTCGGGCTTTTCCGCTGTCACCGACGTCCTTCGGCAACTCTCGTTGACGTAGGCTATAGCCTTAGGGTCCAGAGTGTGATCGCGAACGAGGAAATTGTAGAACTTTTCGTCTCGTCTATCCTACAGGCCTACATCGGATATAGGTGAGTGTTTTAAGGATTCCAATTTAGAGTTTAAATTTTGTCTAAGGTGATATGTCTTGGAGTGGTAGCTTGCCTAATGAAAAAGTTGGCCAAAATGTTAGAACTACAGTGCCCAAATAATGTAGGCTTTTCCTTCAATGCTTCTTACTTTCGCTTTCTTTTTTATTTCTGTTGTTCGGTAGGTTAAAGCCTTCTAGTCACAATTACAGCCGAGACTAAAACAATAGTCTAATGAAATATTTGAGCCTATTAGTAGCCTAGCTTGAGATTTTGGTCTCAGTTCGGTTAATCTATTTGCCTGAAATCGAAAATGTGCTCGTGGTGTTAGGCTAAGTCGATTGGCAAGCTCCGGAAAGTCCACACAGTTGCATTAGTTAGTCCAGTTTCTATACCGCTCTGGTCCAGTTCCTTATAAGGCCGGGAGCCAGGTCCACTCCACGCGATGTTTTTTGCTAGCCTACCTTTTTTCCAAAATAATTTCTTGTTATCTTATACCTTGGGCCAAGGGCCATAACAAGCAGAGGCGGACGAAGTACTCAATTTCTGTACTCAATTGCAAGTATTAGACGGGTCAATATGTGGGTCAACCCCCCAAAAAATTATACAAAAGTTTTTTTTATGGATTCTTATACTATTGGACATGCTAAATGACATACTAAAAATCTAAGAAAATCTGACCTTGGGAAAGTGGTTATTTTCAAGATGGCGGCCAGGGCCTTGAGGCTGGCTTTACACGACGACGCTCCCGGGTGAAACCGACAAAATATTTTATCAGATGTGCCTTTCTTTTAGACGGCGACGGGAGTTTTGGGGCTTAAAAACGCAAAAAAATGAACCCACCCTCCAGAGTGGAAATCTTAAAGACGCTCCACCGTCGCGTTCCCGTCAAAAGGGTTGAAAACGCAAAAGTGTGGTCTGAGCTGCTCACCCTGGCTATCCTTGCATACGCGGGCCGATTTTTTCTGTCTGAGTTCAACCCGAGTCCGACAGAGCAGTGATCAGATCCAAACCAAGCCCGTTACGTATTAGCATACTTGTGTCCGAGTCCGACCGAACACCGAATCACACTATTTTCATTGCCCCGCTAATGACACACATTGCCCTTGTGGAAAGTCCGGTTTTATCACTCAACTTCACGGAGCTATCAGCGCGCGCGCGTGCACACACACACACACGCACACACACACACAGAGCATCAAGTGACTGGGCCCAGTCATGTCAGGCATCAACGTAAAATCACTAACATGAGCGTATTTAAATGAAGTAGCGCAAGGCTACCGCTAATTTAGTTGTAGCCTACAAGACGGTAAAGTTCCATTTTATCCGCTAGCTCACCTTTCATTAACGTTGCTCCATCTCCTTTCTCTCCCTCTCCTTTCTCTACCAGAATTAGCCATCTCGTTGTTTATTCTCCATACATCCACACGAAAAAAAGTTCTTATGGTTAGGCTATTCTGCTGCATGTCTGTAGCCCAGAGTGTAAACAAATGGCTCTGCTGCCTGCCTATGCAGACCCTAACCCATCAAATTTCACACACTTTTGCGTCACCGTGTGCATGCAGATTTCCACCCAAAGACGCTCGTCTAAACGCGAAATAAAAAGTGGCAACACAACGCCACTTTTGCGGATTGTGTTCAGATTGTTGTCGTGTAAAGCTAGCCTGAGTACAATTGAGACAGTTTTTGCTCTCTCCACTACGAGTCAAATCTTCGTCACTAAAAACATATTGAAAACTAGTTATTTTTTAAATGGTGCATCCTATAAGTCTGCACTACAATAAAAAAACAAAAAACTTATATCGATATGTTGTTTATTTTTTCACAATTAACCCTTAAAGAGAGGTGAATTTTATCTCAACTGTACCCATAGTTCTAAAGTATTGTGTACAGTTGAGACACAGCATGGTACAGTTGAGACACATTAAGAATGCTTTAGGGCTGACAAGCCAAGATGGCTCATTTTTAAAATATGTAATTTTAGAGTTTCTTTTTAGTTAAATCCATACTTTTTCATCTAGATCAGCTTTAGAAAAAGAGATACAGCAGGCACATCAAGTTTGAAAATTAAAAAATACTTTTTCTTTGTTTTATCATCACTCATTTTTATAAAATATTATGTTATCTTTACAGCCACCATGTTAGAAACGTATATCCTTTAATAATATGTAGTTTAAATATGAAAACTGTTTTATTCTATTGACATTTGTGTTACATATTGTCTAAATTCTATCATAATAGACACAGATAAACAACATGCAATCCAATGGGAATTCATCCAGGGGACAGTTGAATCGTCATGTCTCAACTGTACCCTGCTGACCATCTTGCACATTTTTCTAAATAATGCAACCAGCTTTCATACTATGATTATATGAAATATGTCAATTTATAGAGCAGAGAATTGCCTTTTAAATGGTGTAAGATAAGTTGAATAGTATAGCAGGAGTATTAAGATATTCACTGTGGAAGGGACATGGTTAAGTGAAATTCTCACTATGGTAAAAATACTTTCCCCAATATCTTTGGACTGGAGGTATGCACAATATCCAAATTTTCCATGATTAAAGAGGGTACTAATGCCCATGTGTGTAGCAAAAATCATAGCTCTAGCTTGTTGTGCACGCAAGATATTAACAAGTCTCAACCGTACTCCTGTCTCAAATGTACTCAGTCTACCCTGCTATCCAGCATAAAGGGTTGAATTTGAGTTGAAATAACAGGTTTTTTTCTTAATGATAGAATGATATGTAGTGAACTACACGCCAATGACCTCTAAATCTGATTAAACACCAACAACATTTTCCTAAGCTAAATGGAGTTCAAGATATTGCCAGAATTAGCTTCCTATCACCATATTGGGTGCCATCTTGAAAATTGTCCCTTTCCTGAGGCCAAGTTTTGCTGGATTTTTAATATGTTACTAAGGACTTGTAGAAATACCAAAATCAGAGATGTGTGTCAATTTGATTAAATCCCAACAGCATATTTGTAAACTACATAGTTTTCAAGATATAGTCAGAATTAGCTTCTTCTGCCTATCTTTGACACCATTTTGAAAATGATGCATTTAGTTATATTTTTAACATATTAAAGACACCTGGAGGTATCAAAATGAGTTGAAAAACCTTTTTATTTGTCAATTTGTTTAAACACCAATATCTTTGTAAACTAAGTAGTATTCAAAATACAGCCATAATTGCCTTCTTCCAACTATCTTGGACCGCATCTTGAGAATGACCCCTTTCCTGAAGTTAGATTTTCATAGGTTTTAATATAGTATAAATGAGGACACCTAATGGTATGAAAATCCTTTTGTATCAATTTGTTTGAACATTATTATCTTTGTTAAATAAATAGTGTTCAAGATATAGTGACAATTAGCTTATTCCAACTATCTGGGACGCCATCTTGAAAATGACCCCTTTCCTGAACTCAGATTTTCTTAGATTTTTAATACGCTAATAAGGACACTTTGAAGTATCAAACCCCCATTTACATCAATTTGTTTAAACACTGATATTATTGGAAGTTTAATAGTGTTCAAAATATAGCCGTAATTAGCATCTTTTCACCCTCTTGGACACCATCTTGAAATTGTAGAAGTTGGATTTTCTTAGATTTTTAATATGTTAATAAAGACACCTAGATGTATCGAAATCAGTTGAAAACCCATTTGTATCCATTTGTTTTAACATCAATATCTTTGTATACTAAATAGTGTTCAAGATCTAGCCACAATTCGTTTCTTCCGACTATCTTGGACGCCATCTTGAAAATGACACCTTTCCTGAAGTTAGATTTTGATAGATTTAGAATATTTTATTTAGGACACCTAGTTGTATCAAATTCAGTTGACAAACATTTTGTATCAATTTATTTAAACTCCAATATCTTTGTAAAGTAGATAGTGTTCAAGATATAGCTACAATTGGCTTCTTCTGCCTATCTTGGATGCCATTTTGAAAATGGTCCATTTCCTGAACTTAGATTTTCTTAGATTTTTAATATGTTAGTCAGGACATCTAAAGGTATTAAAATCAGTTGATAAACCTTTTGTATCAATTTTTTTAAACACCAATATCTTTGTAAACTAACTGGTATTTAAGATACAGCCGCAATTAGCTTCATTCGATCATCTTGGACGCCATTTTGAAAATGACCCATTTCCTGAAATTAATTCAATTCAATTCAATTTTATTTGTAGAGCGCACAAATACAGTACATTGTCTCGCGGCGCTTTACAGACAGTACGGGAAGCATCCATGAGAATCAGGGGCAAGGAAAAACTCCCTCGCTTTGTAAATAGTTTGTTATGTAGGAAGAAACCTTGGGCAGATCCACGCCTCATGGACTCAGCCTACCTGCCTGGGGCCTAATAAAGTATCCGTAAAGTCTGATGCATAGATTGACCATGGTTAACACAAAACGGTATGAGTACTGAATGTAGTCAGAGATGATATACACATAGTTTGTGCGACAGTCAGGGCCAAGGGATGGAGTCAGTAGTTGGAGTGTGGGATTAGTCAGTATTTGGAGTGGGATCAGAGTTCATTGGGTGTTGGTCGCCATCTAAGTAGTGGTCATCAGGGGGCCATCAGGCCAGTTCCATCACGGGCCTCAGAGAAAAGGGGGATGGTCATGGTGTGTGGCACCGGGGAGGTTGGTCAGCATCCGTAGTGGGGTAGGGTTGGTGGCAGGGAGGTACGGGAGGTTCATCACTCAGCCAGTGCGTCGGGGCAGAGGAGGCAAGAGAAACAAAGAGAAACAGAAACAAGAGGATTAGGCCAATCTAGGAGGATATCACTTCATGATATGTGTCATATAATCTAGCTAGAGTGAGGAGAGGGAGAGAGAGAGAGAGGAGAAAGAGGGTATAACTAAGGTATGGTACATGGCATCTCACCAACCCAGAAGGGGGTGGTCAGTGGCCGCCTTGGAAAAACAGCAGAGGTAGCCCTCCCAAGAAAGCCCAAGAGGAGTGGTGATATGCCATGGCCCACTCCTAATTATAGGAAATGTCAAAAAGGAAGGTTTTAAGTCTAGACTTAAAGGTATTGAGAGTGTCCGCTTCGCGAATGTAGGGAGGAATAGAATTCCATAGAAGAGGTGCTCGATAGGCAAAAACTCTTCCCCCAATTGTAGTTTTAGATATGGTCACTTTTTCAAGGAGGCCAGCATTTTGAGATCTCAGAGGTCTTGCTGGATGGTATGGAACAAGTAAATCTGTAATATATGCAGGAGCTAAGCCATTAAGTGCCTTATACGTCATGAGAAGGATTTTGAAGTCAATTCGACTTTTGACAGGAAGCCAGTGTAGAGATGCTAGAATGGGAGAAATATGTTCATATTTCTTAGTTCTAGTGAGTGTTCTAGCTGCTGCATTTTGGATTAGCTGTAGACTTTTAATGCAGGTGTTACTGCACCCTGAGAACAGAGCATTGCAGTAGTCGAGTCTGGAGGTAACAAATGCATGTATGAGTTCAAGCATAAGAAATTTTTTGACATCCAAACTTTAATGTCTTCAAGACAGGCATTGAGTTTGGTTGTCGGAGTACAGTCGCTAGGCTTCATAGAGAGATAAAGCTGTGTATCATCTGCGTATGAGTGAAATGCAATGCCATGTTTCCTAATAATTTCACCCAGAGGTAGCATATATAGAGAGAATAGTAGGGGGCCCAGTACTGAGCCTTGCGGAACGCCATATTTAACTTTAGCATGATAAGATGAGACGTTGTGAGCATGTACAAATTGGTATCGATCAGTGAGGTAGGATTTGAACCAAGCTAGTGCTGAATTTCTAATGCCTATCGTATGTTCGAGTCTGTGTAGTAGGATATCGTGGTCAATGGTGTCAAAAGCTGCACTAAGATCAAGTAAGATTAATATGGATACATTACCATTGTCCATGGAAAGAAGGAGGTCGTTGAAGACTTTAACTAAGGCTGTTTCAGTGCTGTGATTAGCTCTAAATCCTGATTGGAAGACTTCCTGGATTTTGTTTTCGTCTAGGAAGCGACAAATTTGTTTGAACACAATTTTTTCTAGAATTTTGGATATAAAAGGAAGGTTGGGTATAGGTCTGTAATTAGCCAGAACATCAGGGTCAAGGTTTGGTTTTTTAATCAATGGTTTAATGACTGATGTCTTGAAAGTAGTTGGTATATGTCCCGCTAGGAGTGAGCTATTGATAATTTCAAGTAATGTCTCAGCTAGCGGTGTAAAGGCTGCCTTGAGGAGGTGAGTAGGAATAGGATCAAGTAGGCATGTTGACGCCTTCGCTTTAGTAATGAGAGAAGAAATTTCTAATATATCAGTGGGCATAAAGGAGTCAAGGTATGCTACGGGTTGGCTACAGCTATCAGTAGTTAGTAGAGAGGCTGTAGGCATGTTGCTAATTTTAAGTCGTATGGTTTCAATTTTTTCATTGAAAAAATTCAGGAAGTCGTCACTGCTGAGGTGACTTGGAATGGACTGAGTTACTTCAGTCTTACTTTTTGTCAAATTTGATATAGTGTTGAAGAGGAATTTTGGATCGTCTTTGTGTTCATGTATAAGCGAGGAATAATAAGCTGTTTTAGCATTGTTCAGTGCAGTCTTGTATTCTTTCAGGCTCTCTCTCCAGGCAATGTGAAATACTTCGAGTTTAGTGTTGAGCCATTTCCTTTCTAGTCTGCGAGCAGCCCGTTTTAATGTACGTGTATGTGTGGTGTACCAAGGGGCAGTTTTTTCTACCTTCTTTGTTTTCTTTTTAAGTGGAGCAATTAAGTCAAGTGTTGAATGTAATGTGTTCATAACATGATCAGTAAATTGGTCGATATGTGTTGGTGATGGGATAGGACTTGTTGCATACATCAGGTGATGCCTTACAAACAGCCGCTCTCTACACGACTGTGGCTTTTGGCCTGGAGCTGATGTCGTCAGACGGTGCCCAACCTTCTCTGGGTGTTTCAACCCTTAACCGCTACACCCTCCAGTTGGCGGGTCAGCAGTGGTGGCCAGGTCACTGCCCATCAGCTCCAGGCCTCCAGCCCCCCTCCTCCCTTTTAAACCACAGCCAACAAGAGGCTCGTTCTGCTGCCTCCCCAATCCTTCGCACAGCTGCTTTGCGCTCCCTGCCTGCCACGCCGGGTGTGGTGAGCACCGTCCGTACAGACTGTGCCGGAAACCCTCTACACCCCACCTCCACTGGAAATAGCCATGCTTGCCAGCCTTTCTCCCTGCACTCCATGATGAGGTCTTGATATTTCAGGCTCTTCCTCTCATGGGCCTCGTCACAGCCTTCCTCCCATGGCACTGTTAAATCAATGAGGATGATCTTTTTAGCCTGCTCTGACCAGATGACTATGTCAGGCCTCAGGGTGGTCTGGACAACGGAGGGGAAAGTGAGCTTCCTGCCCAGGTCAGCTGCCATCTCCCATCCTTGTGCGCCCTGGAGGATGTTGGTTCTTGCTCTCTTCACAGAGGATGTCTGCTCTCCTGCCCTGATGAATTGTACTGCTGGTACCTGTGGCTTGGGGGGATGTGGTCTTCTCCGGGTCTGCTCTAAGATGTCTGCGATCACGCGGAGCACCTGGTCATGCCTCCACCTGTATCTTCCCTGGGACAGAGCTGTTTGACACCCTGCTAGTATGTGGGACAGGGTCCCCTTCTTCCCACACAGCCTGCAGAGTGGGTCCTCCCTTAGGCCCCACCTTGCCAAGTTCACAGGTGATGGCAGTGTGTCATACACAGACCTCAGCAGAAAGCTTACACAGAATGGCTCCAGCCTCCAGAGTTCAGACCATGTGACTCTCCTGTTTGGGAGGTCCCATCTGGTCCATGTCCCCTGGGTGGCTAGTTCAACAGCTTTCGCCTTTTGACACCCTGCTAGTATGTGGGACAGGGTCCCCTTCTTCCCACACAGCCTGCAGAGTGGGTCCTCCCTTAGGCCCCACCTTGCCAAGTTCACAGGTGATGGCAGTGTGTCATACACAGACCTCAGCAGAAAGCTTACACGGAATGGCTCCAGCCTCCAGAGTTCAGACCATGTGACTCTCCTGTTTGGGAGGTCCCATCTGGTCCATGTCCCCTGGGTGGCTAGTTCAACAGCTTTCGCCTTCCGTGTTTCCTCCTCTTGGTGACGCACTTCAGATTGCACCATTTCCCTCCTCTGCTGCGCACTTGCCTTCTTCCACTGTGTGAAGTGTGATGTCCCTAGTCCTTGCCGGCCAGTACAGACGTTGCCAATGATGTCCCTCAGCTCCAAAGAGCTTTCAGCTTGTCTGACTGCGGTGTCTGCCACCCACTTGCGCCCACCCACACGCTATCATAGCGTGTTGGTGTAAGGTCAGGAATTTTTCCAATGAAATCGTCAGTGGTTTTAGGCGTTATGCCTCTAGTGTAGTAGTGGGTCACATTTTGCGCTACATGGTCGACTGGTATTTCTAGAGTAATAAGGTAGTGGTCAGTCAATGTTGGTTGGGGTGCAATTGTAAGTTGTTCTACTTGAGTACCATAAGTTAGTACAAGGTCGATAGTGTGGTTGTCTTTATGTGTAGGTGCATTTACATTTTGACAGAAGCCAATGTGCTCAATAAGAGATTGGAATACAGCTGTCAGGCTGTTGTGTGCAACATCCATGTGAATATTAAAATCACCCAAGATGACTATTGTATCTGATTTAACAACTAATGTGGATATAAAGTCAGAGAATTCAGTTAGGAATTCAGTGTATGGCCCTGGAGGTCTATACAATGTTACAATAGTTAATGGCTTAGCTCCAGGTTGAATAAGGTTGAGGACGAGTACCTCGAAAGAATTGAACTTATGTTCGAGCTTGGGAGCCATACTGCAGCTAGAATTGTAGATAGTGGCTACCCCACCTCCACGCCCGCGTTGGCGCGGTGTGTGGAAGTTTGAATGACTGGGGGGAGTGGCTTCATTTAGCGATAGGTATTCGTCTGGTTTTAGCCAGGTTTCAGTGAGGCAAAGTATGTCAATATGATTATCAGTAATGAGTTCGTTTACTAGCGTTGATTTTGAAGAGAGTGAGCAATAAGCCAAATTTCAATTTTGACTGTTGACTATGTTTATAGTTTGCTTCTGGTTTTATGTGTATGAGGTTACTATGGTTAATGCCTCTATGTCTCGCGGACACTCTCCCTAAGGGGACCTGACTTCTGCTAATATCACGGCGACGCGGCAGGGAACTGTGTAAGACAGTAATCCTGCCACCTGAACCAAACTCTGGTATATCAGGAACATGCCGCGGTTAGATGCTGGTCGATGTTCCTAGAAAGGAGACCGGTTCCCCTCCGCGAGGGATGGAGACCGTCTCGATTCATAAGTTCAGGTTTTCCCCAGAATGACCTATGGTTGTCAATAAACCCCACTTTATTATCGACACACCATTTAGACAGCCATCGGTTCAGGTCGGAAATTCTGCTGCTTATTTCCTCCCCGAGGTTAAGAGGTAGGGGACCAGAGAAAGTTACAGAGTCAGACATCGTTTGTGCCAACCCACACAGGGACATAAAACTCATTTTGGTGATCTCCGACTGTCTAAGCCGAACATCGTTAGCACCGGTGTGGATAACAATACGAGAGTACCTAACATTACGTTTAGCCACCAGTACTTTTAAATAGGATTCGATGTCGCTAGCTCTGGCCCCTGAGATTGAAGTGACTATGGCCGAGGGCGTTTCTAGCTTCACATATCTGACTGACGACCCGCCAATCACCAGAGTTTTATGGTTGGTAGAGTTACTCGGTGAGTCACTCAGAGGACTATATCGGTTAGATAAGTGAAGCGGTGGTGGTTGGAGTGCAATGGGGTTTATTTTGTTGGCTCTTCTGCGCCTATCCGTGACAAAACGACCCTCATCCCGCTGCGGGGGAGAAGCTGCCGGCTCGCTAGTTAGATCTAGCTCTCTAGGGGATGAGCTCGCAACTGGTGCATCCACACTTGCTAAGGGGCTGAGTTGCTAACTGGCACTAGCTTGTCTAACGTGTCTTCTAGCCTAATGATGTCGGCTAACGTGAGGAAGCGGGCTTCCAGCACCGATAGTCTAGTTGAAGTTAGATTTTCTTAGATTTTAATACATTATTAAGGACACCTAGATGTATCAAATCCAGTTGACAAACATTTTGTATCAATTTATTTAAACTCCAATATCTTTGTAAAGTAGATAGTGTTCAAGATATAGCTACAATTAGCTTCTTCTGCCTATCTTGGACGCCATTTTGAAAATGACCCATTTCCTGAAGTTAGATTTTCTTAGATTTTTAATATGTTAGTCAGGACATCTAAAGGTATCAAAATCAGTTGAAAAACCTTTTGTATCAATTTGTTTAAACACCAATATCTTTGTAAACTAAATGGTATTAAAGATATAGCCACAATTAGCTTCTTTCGATCATCTTGGACGGCATCTTGAAAATTGCCCCTTTGCTGAAGTTAGATTTTCTTAGATTTTTAATACATTATTAAGGTCACATAGATGTATCAAATTCAGTTGACAAACCTTTTGTATCAATTTATTGAAACCACAATATTTTTGTGAAGTGTTCAAGATATAGCCACAATTAGCTTCTTCACAATATCTTGGACACCATTTTGAAAATGACCCATTTTCTGAAGTTAGATTTTCTTACATTTTTAATATGTTAGTAAGGACATCTAAAGGCATCAAAATCAGTTGAAATTTTTTTTTGAATTAATTTGATAAGACTACAACATTTTTGTAAGCTCTTTTATATAGCCAGAAATAGCTTCTTCTGAAAATCTTGGGCTCCATCTTGAAAAAGATTTTTAATATGTTACAAAGGACACCTAGAGGTATCAATATCAGTTGGAAAACCTTCTGTATCAATTTGATGTGACAATAACATTTTTATAATTCCTCAATAGTCAGTCAGAATTAGCTTCTTTCGATTATCTTGGACGCCATCTTGAAAATTGCCCCTTTCCTAAAGTTAGATTTTCTTAATTTTTTAGTATGCTATAAAGGACACCCAAAAGTATTAAAATCAGTTGAAAAAAACTTTTGTACCAATTTGATCAGACAGCAACGTTTTTGTAAGTGTCAGAATTAGCTTCTTTTGGCCATCTTGGCCGCCATCTTGAAAATGACCCTTCTCCTGAATTTGGATTTTCTTAGATTTTTCATCTGTCATTAAAAGCACCAAGAGGTATCAGGTATCAGTTCAGAAACTTTTTGTATCAATTTTTGGGGGTTAGGGGTTATTTTCCATATATTGACCCGTCTATATACACCAGGACAAAAATTACTCCACTGCAAGTGAAAGTTGCCAAGTCAAATGTTTACTTAAGTGAAAGTACAGAAGTACTTGCTTTTAAAAATACTTAAGTACAAAGTATTTCAATATTAATGTGTTTTATTTAATACCTATTTTGTTATTAATCCGGGTCCACAGATTTAAGATTAAAGGGGTTGTAAAGGCCGATAATGTAAAAACGGCCAATAATGTAATAACTGCCAATAACGTAATAATTTTCACAGTTTTTAAATGTAATAAAGCCAACAATGTAATAACTTGCCAATAATGTAAGAATTTCTTATTCTTATCTAAAAATATTATTTGTAAGTTTTATGTGAATGATTATCATAATGCAGTTATACGCAAACAGGAATATTTTAAAATTATTTTTAATTCAATAAAATAATTTCATGTATTTTTTTTTTTTTACTCCATCTTCCCGCGGCCCCCCTGGCACCACCTCACAGCCCCCCCAGGGGGCCCCGGCCCCCACTTTGAAAACCACTGGTCTAGAGTTCTAGGCTAATGAGTTGGACCAATTTCTTGCATCTTCAGTACTAGCAAGTCTTGAGTAGTTTGAGCAATAGAGCTCTTATTAAAATTGGGCAAAGTTGCCCTTTAACCGTCCACTAGCTGAACAAAACACTCAAGTCATGTGACTGACACTTTACTCAGCCATCAGCAGGCTTCCATAGTTCTACAGGAAAATGTGAAAAAGTAATTTTATGGTTTCTAAATTGGGAAACGAAAATAGCAATTCTTACTTATTGGATATTGGATTGTATATCCTACATTTATTGGAAAACGGTATAAAATGCTGTAAAATGACAGCTGACCACTTCTCCCCCTGTCCTCCTATTTCTCCCTCCTCCCCCACCTCAGCCCCATCCTCCACTTCTCCCTCCCTTGACTGTGCACTATGGTTGAGTATGCACCGAGTGGGGTCACTGTTCTCTCCCTCCGCTACATATGGTGTCAGAAGAGGGATGACTACCGTGAGGCCATCGGATGTGTACCCAATGTGTGGTCCGTATGAGGGACCACCAGGATAGATTGACCCCGGTGTGAGGGACCCCTGAGATGGGTGAAGCACTAGAGTGTGTGGTACCCTGGGATGGGAGTAGTATGGCTGGTGGATGCGTGAGGGACATGCGCTTCCCAAAGGGGAAGGCAGTGTGACGGGGTACCATCACTACGGTTGAGTATGCACTCTGACTGACATACCAACAAGCTTGGCTCCTTGATGTTGCGGTCAAGTTGCACATTTAGTTCTCCGGAGACCCGGATTCGAGACCATGTGCAGTTTCGTAAAAGGTTATATAATTTCAGAGAAAAATCTTACATTATTGGCAAGTTATTACATTATTGGCTTTATTACATTTAAAACTGTGAAAATTATTACGTTATTGGCTGTTGTTACATTATTGGTCATTATTACATTATCGGTCTTAACAGCATGTCCCTCACGCATCCACCCCACACTCTAGTGCTTCACCCATTTCAGGGGTCCCTCACACCGGGGTCAATCTATCCTGGTGGTCCCTCATACGGACCACACATTGGGTACACATCCGATGGCCTCACGGTAGCCATCCCTCTTCTGACACCATATGTAGCGGAGGGAGAGAACAGTGACCCCACTTGGTGCATACTCAACCATAGTGTACGAGGGAGAAGTGGAGAATGGAGCTGAGGCAAGGGCGTAGGTTTGGTCTCAACATTGGTTGGGACAATCTACCCGCGATTGTAATTTTCGGCGCTCGTGTGCGCGATAATAATAAAAAAAAAACTTCGGAGTGCCCGTGATGCCGCCCTCCCGACGATGCCGCCCTGGGCGACCGCCCATATCGCCCAGCCCAGAAACCGCTCCTGGCAGATAAAGATATTTCTCTAGCCTAAATAGAAATAGAAATATTTACACTGAAATTGAACCCTTAAATCTCAAGATAGTGCAGTTATGAGTGATACCAATGGATAGGCTGGCTGTCTAGTTTAATTTGATACCAAATACCTCAATTGTAATAGCAGATATACCCACATTAAGCTTCCGAAAGACACTTTTTTCTGCGTTATTCATCTGCGATATTAATTGCAGCGGCAGCGCGCGCGGTAATAGATAGATAAATTGAATATGATTGTTTAACCAATTTTATTTTCAGCTCAAAAAAATTACAGAGGTCCAGACCTTGGTGCTCTCTATTGTAGTTAGTATCTTACCATAGACTTCTCCCCCATGTCTGCTAGCTGTCTCAGTAGGTTTCGCTTTGTTTACTCCAAATGAGATGAACGTGGCTCTGAAATTGCAGTATGAGCTCTCGTGCTCGTGCAGAATGCTGGCACGTCGAAAAACTACTTAAACGTATACTATAGTGTTCGCTAGAAATATGCAAATAAATTTGTAACTTTGTCATGTAAAAATAAAATGCTAAATATTGGTATGGACTATTTTGTCTTCCCAAAATATTGGTTGTGACATGTCACTATGGTCCCTATAGATACAGACGGCAAGTCCGGGCACGCCCATAAAATCAGCTCCTCGTGTCCCCCATGTGGGGGAAAACAAACCCTAAATTAGTGAAGGAGTCAATGGCATGCTAAGCTACAAGTTACACTGAGCACCATCTACAAGGAGCCAGACACATTTTTGAGGGCAATGCCTGAAGGTAGTAATGATGGTCAGATGGTCCGATGTGAATTCTGAACTTGACACCCCTCCAAACGCGATACTGATGACAATTTAGATGATGTTTGTTAGCTTCATTAGCTTGCTAACTAGCCAACTTCATTGATCACCACAGTAAATGTAGCTAACTTTAGCTTGCTTAACTGAGCTAATCAGACTTGTGATTGAAAGTTGCTTTACTTTTGACAGGAGCAGAGACAATAAACTAATGATGGAAAAATTATTTTAGTCTAAACACAAGTAGGCAAACAGGTCATGATTAGACAAAACATCTAATATGGACTTTGTTCAATTTTACTTAGCGATCTTTTATTGTTAAGTAACTTTCTCTACCTTGTCCATTCACCATAATGTTAAATTGCCCTCTGTTATCCCCCACGCTGACTCCACCCTCGCACTTTGGGGGCGTTAACCGTACTTGCCGTCTGTATCTATGCAAATTTACGCCATTGGGCTGAGGTGGGGGAGGAGGGAGAAATAGGAGGACAGGGGGAGAAGTGGTCAGCTGTCATTTTACAGCATTTTATACCGTTTTCCAATAAATATAGGATATACAATCCAATAAGTAAGAATAGCTATTTTCGTTTCCCAATCTAGAAACCATAAAATTACTTTTTCACATTTTGCTGTAGAACTATGGAATCCTGCTGATGGCTGAGTAAAGTGTCAGTCACATGACTTGAGTGTTTTGTTCAACTAGTGGACGGTTAAAGTGCAACTTTAGTCAATTTTAACAAGAGCTCTATTGCTCAAACTACTCAAGACTTGCTAGTACTGAAGATGCAAGAAATTGATCCAACTCATTAGCCTAGAACTGTAGACCAGTGGTTGGGGGCCGTGAGGTGGTGCCAGGGCGGCCGCGGGAAGATGGAGTAAAAAAAAAAAAAAAAATACATGAAATTATTTTATTGAATTAAAAATAATTTTAAAATATTCCTGTTTGCGTATAATTGCATTATGATAATCATTCACATAAAATTTACAAATAATATTTGTAAGAAATTCTTACATTATTGGCAAGTTATTACATTATTGGCTTTATTACATTTAAAAACTGTGAAAATTATCACGTTATTGGCAGTTATTACATTATCGGCCGTTATTACATTATCGGCCTTAACAGGGCACTATGAGAGGGAATCACATGCATTAGCCTTCATGAAGCAGTGAAAATTAATTTACATTTATCTTAATATATCTATAAATTAATTTACATGTACAGTTTCCTATTACTACAGTGCTTTCCCTCAATGCAAGACATGAAATAGATGTCAGTACAAAGGAAATTATATTCTAATGTAGAAAGGAGTCTCATAGGGATCTCCAGACTTCTGTCAGTAGCCTACTCAGAGGATGGGACTAAAGTGAAGGAATCACATGCCATGGTAGTTGCAGAAAAAATGCAGAATCTTTTATTTTCAAAAAAATTAGGTCCTTTAATGTGACATGTCTGCGACCTATGATTGTTTTGTCTGCGACGATCAAAAACCCCACGATAAAAAGTTTGGCATGTCAGAATTTTAATCGCAAGGATGTATGGAATGTTGACATCAACGATTCTAAAGCGCAGTCCCACTAATATCCATAGACATTATAAACATAGCCTACTAGTCGTATGTTTAATATTCGTCGTATTTAATGCTTTATAGGTTACAAGTTACGCAGTAGCAGACCCGACAGTATTTTTCTGCAACCACACCAATTTCCATGTGTAGTCATCAAGGTAGACGAAAGTTGAAAAGTAGGCGCTCAATTTGTTTACCGTTGCTAAGGTAACCACAGGCTCAGTCCACATCTGACTGAAGATAATGAAAGTGAAGATGTAATTTCTCTCTACAAATAACTATAAAAACTTTTAAGCATGAGGAAGCTTTGTGTCAAACCGTCTCTGCTCTCACTCTCTATTCTCTCACTCTTCGATGCGTTTTAGACGGCGCCACAATGAAAAACATCCCCTGTGAAACAATTTACCGCACCTGTGTTCCGGAAGTGTTTAGGGCTATTTAAACCGGTGTTGCCGATTTATGAAAAATTTATATCATGACAGAAATAAAAACCAGCACTACCTTGATTCCTTGATATGGGCAAAAAGAAAAACTTAATGTTCTAGGCTACCTTTTAGAATTTCCTTTAACTTGGTTATTGCAGATCTAAAGCTGGCCACACACCGGTTCCGACAGCATTGCGGAGCACTTTCGAATCCAACAATTTCGCCTAGCACCTAGCACAGTAGCCTGTGAAATTAACATTGGGGGCCCTATCTTGCAGACGGCGCACCATGCCTTCGCGACTCACGCAAGCTGTCATTGCTGTTTTGTGGGAGCGCATGGTTCGTTTTTCTGTCAAGTAATTCACGTTGTCTAACTAGCAAGTGACTTTGCGTCCTCGGAGGTGTGTCAAAGGTGTGGCTAGGCGCAAAGCGCAAAAGATGCTATTATACAGACGGAGAAAGGGATCCGCCAGTGACTGGAAAAACCTGGTCATTCGTCAGTCACGCATTCCTGAAATGCTATTTTATGGACGCACAACGCAATAGGTAATGCAGTCCTTGTTCCAGCATAACAATGACGGCCACAACAATAATTATTACAAGATGGAAGATGTGGTTAACCACAATTTATTAGCCTGCAACAGAAAATGCGTGAGGATATAAGAAGGGGGACGTTAAATGGAGAATCAAGTTTACTTTCGCTTTTGAATGAATATTCCGAGATATCTATCAGGACTAAATCAGCTTCCTTCGTGTCTTGTGCAGCCTGTAGACATCAATTTAATATTACCATACCCATTACGGCTCTGACTATGACTAGACCCGACGTGTGAGCTTGCTCGCTATTCAATATTTTAATTTCTTTAAATGCACAAGGAGGAGATCAGCTGGTGTGATAGCAATTCACCAGGCGCTTTGCACTGTTCGTTCTTAAAGGGAATGAGAGATTGATCTGTCATTGGTTATGTCTGTGTTACACCCATAACACACCCATGATTAATTAGGCATCCTAAGTCCAACCTTTTTGGACTTTGTGCCGGCGCGAAGTTCATTTTCTGCGCTGTGAAAGTAGCAAAAAGCCGCCGACACGCCCCCAAAACCATATGCGCCATCCGTCAAACAACAGTTGACTTTGCGTTGTCAAAATAGGGCCCTGGATGTCAATGGGCGGCTCCGACAAAATAGACTTGAATCGTAATTCACAATCGACGGCGGAAGGGTTCGGCGCTCGTGTGCGGGGGTTGCATTGAAAACAATGGAATCTAATGTTGGAAGCAGAGTGCTCAGCACTGTGTCGGAACCGGTGTGCGATGGCCTTAAGCCTATGTTTTAGGCTACAAGCGGCTCTTCTCATTTTTCTGTCTTTCTCCATCCAGCATTCAATGATGTCAATAAGGCCACTCAAAATTATTGAATGGCGTTTTTTATTCTGTTCCACAGGTAAGACATAGGTGGATGAGAGGACAGGCTACTCTGAAAATGTCAGCAGGCTAGCCTATTAAGAAGCATTTAAGGCACCTGTGCCCAACCAGACCCTTAAAGAAGACAACAAATAGGCTAGGCCTATATCAAACAGCAGAAGCATTCCATCAAAGAGGAATTAACATATTATGAAAGAGGAATCAACATTTTATGTTTCCTGTTTGTGGAGTGCTGTGTGATTTTTCTGTCTCAAGTAAGCTCGGAGGCACGGAGACAAGCAAGCGCACTGCACAGGCTGCCTCATTGACTTCCATGCAGAGGCGGACAATACTTAAGTAAATGTACTCAATTACTGTACTTAGGTACGATTTTCAAGTATCTGTACTTCACTTAAGTATATTTTTTCTTGGAAACTTGTGACTTTCACTTCACTACATTTTGAAGACAAATATTGTACTTTTGACTCCACTACATTTGGAATTGGGCATGAAGTACTAGTTACATTGAGACATTATAATTATATTATATATATATCATACTCTTATGTTGTCTTAACTTTGTCAACCAATGAATACAAATTCATTATGGCACTTAGCCTGGGCGAAAGCCGACTGTTGACTATGTCATACAGTCTGGCCCAATGCAATTGAAATAGGTTTCCGTTTGGATATGAGGTATTCTCTCACCTGGCTCTCACGCCTACAACTTCCACGTTCGGTAAAACAGATCTCTGGCAAGTTCTGATCTATAACAAACACGTTCCTATGCTAGGACTACAAAATTCAGAGAATTCGCTCTAAACTGAGTGTTGATTGGCTAAACCGTAGAGCAACCGAGGGAAAGGGAGCTAGGGGGGCTTGGGCCAGACTACGTATGGAGATAAAATTGTTTAGCTGAGGTACGTAGGATGGCATCACCAGTCTAGATGGCACTGGTAGATAATGCTGAAAATTCTTTGTGCTGTTCACCTTACATTTCTTTTTTATTATCTAGACCTACAGTGAAACAAATCACTAAATCTAATCACTAAAATGGGAATAAACGCATAAGAGATTTTTTTGAGCTTCAAAATCATAGCCTAATTGTTTTTACGAGTTCAACAGATAGGACCCAGAAATAATTTTATTTTTAAGTGTTGATTGACAAGGAAACTTGCAAATGGTCAGAACCATTTTACAGAAAAATTGTCTCACAATCAATAGGACAAAGAGCAAAAAAATTTGGTAAAACAATTCATGCTCTTTTTCCTTCCAACAAGATGGCCTTCCATTTCATTTCATCTGATGTCTGTGGACCCGGATCAATGACAAAATAGGTATTAAATAAAACATTAATATAGAAATACTTTGTACTTAAGTATTTTTTAAAAGTAAGTACTTCTGTACTTTCACTTAAGTAAACATTTGACTTGGCAACTTTCACTTGCAGTGGAGTAATTTTTGTCCTGGTGTATCTATACTTTCACTTGAGTACAGAAATTGAGTACTTCGTCCGCCTCTGCTTCCATGCTATCACTTGCATCATGGCGTCCTTGCGCTTGCATTTGCATTCCTTGTGTTGACTAATCGGCCCTATATCGCATGTCTATTGATCTGCAAACTTGACAGATGTCTTGATGAGAACTGGACCCATTTTAGCATTGTCACTAATGTAAAAGTAATCCTTAGGCTATTCACTATGCAACAAATATATTATGCAACCAGCTTTGAAATCAATTTTGGGGACAGTAGGCTAGAGGCTCTCTTGGTTCCCTGTATGGTATCTCTGTCAATATAAATGATAATTTTTTTCCCAAGGACACTTCATTTTAGGATCTTCATGGAAACTGCATTTGTTACAAGAGAGAAGGGACCTTGATGAGTTCACCTCAAGAGCACACAGAGGGCCCTAAGCCTACCCAGGGAGAGGAGAGGGTGATCACAGACATTTTAAAAATGGATTTTCCTGAGCAACCACTAGGTACCCCAACTGAAATTGTGAAAGAATTGCCTGAAACACAGGAAGTGAGCCATCTAAGGGAAATGTCTTCATCAGGTGAGGCAGCAATGCAGTCTGCTGCCAGCTTCCATCACTGTGAAGAACAGGCAACTGACACAGGGATGCCAGTGAGGTAGGCTCTCAATTGTCCTGTTTTTGTAGTTACATGGTCATGTTGATCCTTTTATGTTACTGAGTTATAGTCATAGTCATGTTTATTTATATAGCACAATTTAAAACAATCAAAGGTTGATCAAAGTGCTCAAAAAAGTAGTAGTAGTAGTAGTAGTAATAATAATAATAATAATAATAATAATAAGGTTTGCCTGCTTTCAGACTTCAGTGCTGAAGTTTCACACACACACAAGAAAGGGGAGGAGTTTGGGGTTCAGATCTTCTCCTTTGCTGTAGAAGCTAGACATGCATATAGTAGAGTAACTAATAGCTACCATAAGTACCATAAGAGTTTTGCAAAAAATACAAAAAAGGGGGGCAGATAAAGTGTTCGCCCAGGTCACCAAAGAGGGTAGGACTGCCCCTGTTTGTAAGGAACAAAGCAGATCTTAATGGGTGACTGGCATGCAAACTAAAGTTTGTGATAACAGTAACTGTGTGATGAAAATTAGTTCTCCATTTTGCTAAATGTCCCTGCTGCATGGCAAATTAAAGGAGAAGTTTGTGTGATAAAAACCCAAAGTATATTGCAACATCATAAAAAGTTTTGCTGGGGAGCAGAATTTTGATATGTTCATGCAGGCTGGAGAAGACCACTTGCTGGTTGTAGCTTCCGGGGGCACCCTGTTAGGCGTTAGAGGTCAAATCGCTGTTTTAAACCATAGAAAGGCTTAAAATAGTCCAACACTTCATTGATAGTATAATGACAGTTCCAACATTTAAATCCAGTTATTGAAAACTTAGTAACTGTACAGATAGCTCAGTACTCACCACTGGGTGACCCCGGAATCTAAAACTAGCAAGTGGTCTTCTCCGGCCTGCACAAATCAAAATTCAATCAATTCTTTATTTCAGACAAATGACGCAAGTGACACGGTGAAATCTTATCCATGTGGTTTTAGCTGTTCAGATCACAGCATATCCGAAAATATGTTTATTTGAAAAAAAGCAGGGACAGTGCACAATAAACATTTTTCCTGAAACACAGGAGAACATGTCATGCGCCAGGTTGTAGCATCAATGCTAATTCGCACCTGTGGTCCCTGGGCAATAGTGATGCGCGGGTCAGCCCGTGACCCGCGGATAACCGCGGATAAACCCGCGAGTCGGGCGGATTTGGGTAGAACTTTTAAAAGTATTGCGGGTGCGGGTGGGTCGGGTCTAAATGTGAAAACGCACTTACCAACTTTCATATGTATTGAGTAGATTTTGATAAAGTAGGCTAATCTATGACATTTTGCATAGTGGAATCTGTAAATCTGTCGTAAATGTAAATCAAATGTAACATACAAGGCTGTTGACGTGACTGCCATTTCAAATGCAGGGATCACTCATTGCGCACAGCTTCCATTCAGCATTAGCTGAGCATATAATTATAAAATATTTTCAGAAATATTAAAACCTAACCTAAGAGTCCAGCTCACATTTTACTCACTATTATCCTATATCTAGGGAGTTTTAAATTATAACATGTATTTTTACAAAGGTGTCCATCATCATCACGATTTCCCTCTCCTTGCAATGCTGGCAAGAGCAGTGCAATGCATTCCTGCAACCAGCACATCAAGCGAATGCGCGTTCAGTTCAGCAGGTCTCTGGCATGGACGGCACATAGGAGATGATGGATCCCATCATGGGCACTCCGAAGTTTTTTTGGTTATTATTAGGCTATTTATTACGGACGCGAGCGCCGAAAAACAAAATCGCGGGTGACACAGATTTGCTTCATTGTCTTTCGGAGGCTTTAGTATGGGTATATCTGCGCCTATAATGGAGGTATTTGGTATCAAATTAAAGTAGTTAACCAGAGGCACGCATTGGTCCCACTTGTAAAGTACTTGCTTGAGAATAAAGGGGTTCAATTTCAGTGTAAAATCGACCCCATTTTGTTAAGGGGAAATATCTTTTATCTGGTGTTATAAACTTGCTGGAATTCCATACAATGCTCTGCTCAGCAGGCAGTTAAAGAGACAATAAACGAAGTTGATAGAAGTTCATTTAAATTTGATGGAGCTCTCAAAGATCTGATGTTAAGTTCGTTACATTTGTTAGATCTGATGTTACACGTTTACAAAACCAGTGTGTTTCTGCATAAGCGCTTGTTTGTGTCTGTACGCAAAAGAGGTGTCTTCCGTGCAATTTTGCACAATCCTCCAATAAAGAACGACATTTAAAAATATGTTGTTTGATAGGCCTAATTAATCTCTCATAAAAATGTATCACAATCTTTCCTGTGAATATAGCGCAAAAATCTGGTCATCTGGTCTATGTGTTATAGTGTATTAAACGAGTTCTCTTTAGTTTCCATTTAGATTCAGTGGCAATAGGCTCACTTAATTTTTCCGCGGATCGGGTCGGATAATGGGTCATTATCACAGCATATTTTCGCGGGTCGGGCGGGGCGGTTCGGATTTCCTAATGGGTCGGGTTGGGGCGGGTGCAAAAAAACCCTGACCCGCGCATCACTACTGGGCAAGTATATTAAAAAGGCATAAAATAAAACACAAAATAAAATAAATAAGACAGGACTACAGACTATTTAGATGGCCACAGTATAACCAGCAGGCTAATAGAACAGGGGCGCCAGTAGCCCACCCACACTTTCCTCCCCCCTCCCCAGATACACACCCACAAAGTATGTTGAGCACAATCCAGCTTCACACGCCCAAGAATTGACCCCTGTGGGACACCCATGTTGGTGGCAAGTGATGAAGATAATGTGCCACTTACCTGCACACATTGTGTTCGGCTACTTAGATAGGACTTAATCCAAGTTTGGACATTTATGGATATATCATATTTAGCAAGTTTATGAATCAGTACTTCATGACTTACTGTGTCAAAGGCTTTGCGTAGATCAAGGAAGACTGCTCCCACCACTCCTCCTTGATCTAAGCTAGATTTAATTTCCTCTAAGATGTAGCAGCAAGCTGTTTCAGTGGAGTGTTTTTTCCTGAATCCAAATTGCATAGGATGTAACAGGGACTTGGAGTCTAGATGGGCAATTATTTGTTCAGCTACTACCTTTTCGACGACCTTAGACACAGCTGGGAGAATACTTATGGGGCGGTAGTTTGAGACCACATGAGTATCCCCAGATTTATATGCCGGAGTGATAATGGCAGATTTTAGGATACTAGGAAAAATATTTTCACTGAAAGATTTATTTATTATCATAGCTAATGGGATCATAATTGATGTTTTGCATTGCTTTATAAATGCTGTATCCCACCCAAAAATGTCTTTAGCTTTGCTATTCGCTAGAAGGGAGATCACCTTTTCCACTTTCTCTGCATTAATTGGGGAGAATTTAAAGGCAGAGCCATCACTGGCTGATGGTTGTGGAAGCTCAATTTTGGGGAAGCTAAAGCTCTGTTCTCGAACAGAATTAACAAAATACTCATTAAAACATTTACCAACAATCTGGCTATCATCCTGGATATGGCCATCTATCATTCATTTTAAGTGTCGATTTCCAGATTTTTCCTTTCCAAGAATCTTATCAATGCTCTTCCAGAGCTTTTTAGAGTTTCCCTTTGCCTCACTAATAGTATTGAGAAAAAAATCATTTGTCAATGAACAGAACACAAATGTATTGTGGTCATAGCGATACTTTGGTGATGATCAAGCCCAATGTGCTAAACTCAAAATTCTGCAATTCAAGACCAGTCCAGTTTATTATTCCATAGAGGGAAATTAAGTTCCAGCCAGTCATTTTAAAAAAAGACACATTGAAATGAACAAATAAATAAATAAATAAACAAGTACCATATAGGTATTCACCAGTAGTCAGTAAAGAAACACAAACAGTAAGCACCTAACCAACATTGAAGTATTTCTTTAGGGTTGAAAGTTACAGAGTTTCTGAAATTCACTTTCCATGATGCTTAGATGTGTCTTTTCAAGGTTCAAAGCGACTGCATTTCAATGCTGTCCTCAATCAATTTCACCTGTCCTCATCATTCACACCTGAATTCCATTTGCAATCCTATGCAGAGCCAATACACACAAAAAAAACAAAGACAGACAGTTTTGCTGAGTCTGCGTAGCGCAGGGGTTTGGTTGCCGCCTAGCATGCGGAAGGTCCCAGGTTCATATCCCTGGTGAAGCAACAAAAATATGAGCTGGAGTAGGGGCAGAGGTGGTGCTATAATAACTCCAAAGTCTCACATCACATTAGTACACTCATTCGCATCTTTTCTTAAATGCCATTGATGTCCAAAATTCACAAACTCACTGAAGTTCCAGAGTTTCTCAAATTTACTTTCTATGATGCTTATGTCTTTCCAAGGTTCAAAGACATTGCATTTCATTGCTGTCCTCAATCAACTTCACCTGTTCTCGTCACTCACACCTGAATTCCAGTTATAATCCCTTGCACAGCACAATACACAGGAAACCAAGGTCACATGTAATGTGTGGGACTGCATAGCGCAGTGGTTTGGTTACCGTCTAGCATGCACATGCTCCCAGGTTCGCATCCTGGATGAAGCAACAAAAATAGTTGGGCAGTAGGGGGGCAGGAGCAGAGGGCAGAGGGGCCAAAAGCCTAGACCAAGTGCCCATAGCTTGGACCCCGCTCATTGCCGCTAGCGGCTATATTTCCTTTTGGTTTTCTTGCCCTGTTTTTTGTGTATATCGCAATTGACACCACATGGATATGTAGGGTGTATCAGATTCGGATATGCAAAAAATTGGATTTGGGATGCCAATCTGAACGAGGCCCTAGAGCGTAAACAGCTCAGAAACAGCTCAGACACAATCGAGGTCTGAGCTATGGCTCGTCCCTAGACGTACTCGCTGAGCAAATTCAATTTGCTACTGCTAGAGTTCTAGGCTAATACTTTGGACCTTATCAAACGAAATTCTCCTTTAAATTACAGAACAGTATATGCATTGTGGTGCATATTTCCTTTCACTTTCTCGTGGTTGATATCTGATGGGCTTTGACCATGGAAGTGCACATTTTTTTTTATCTCCTCTTATCTCCAACTTTAGCAATTCACCCATAGCCTACTGAACTACAAGGAGCATAAAGTGTAGCTCGTAGTCTAAATACGCTGCTGGCTTCTGCTAGAATGAGATGGTAAACGTTACAAAGACAACCTAAGCACCTCTTAATGCCAATTGACAACCCTGAAGATCCTTTCACTTCAAATCATTCTCCTGTGTCATCAATAAAAGTGTACTGCATTCAGCCTACATAAAAGTTTTGCATGTGTGTTGAAATAAAGATTTTATTTTATTTTATATGTTGAGTTGTACTTTGTACCGTACAACGTTGTAATTTAAGGAGGTGAATGCCAATCTTGACCCAAATATATATCTGTCTTTTTGCACCTGCTTTTCCATATCTCACACCTGTGAAAATTTTACATGATAATGTTGGTATAAAGTTAATGCTGGTAATTTGCACCTCACAGTCTGAGTTGAATACTGTGGCTTACCTCCATAATTTCCAGCATTGACGAAGTTCTAAGTTACTCCAAACCTCATTCCATACATTTCTGTGTGTGTCTACATTTAAAACGAGGCATAGAGAACTTTGAAAGTGCACATTTAGGTTAGATATAAGGTTATATGTACAGCTTGTCTCTATCTAGCTTGCAAGCTTTCATCGCCATGTTCAGTTCACTACTCAGTAATGTCGATCTTGTGTTAGGCTACAACGTTAAGCCTGTTTGTAGCCAATCGGTTAACTAGCCGTATTACCGAGAGGAGGTCCATGCTCCAATCATTATTTAACATATTTTAAGACAGAATCACACCGGCTTTCTCCTTTAAGTGTTTTAATCTTTGCTTGTTTCTCCTGAGATCATATAAACTCAGTATTTTCACATTACTGTCCTGTTTGTGATGTTCTTAGGCCATGTACAGAGAGGCCAACTTCTCCTGTCCCCAGTCTGATATCTATGCGGAGTGATATGTCTAAGGGCATACCGTTGACTTTCAAAGGAGAAGACAAAGGCACTGAGTAAGTCTAACGTTAAATTATTTTTTCTATCTATTTGCCAGGTTGCAAGCACCTGTTTGGTTAGCCAAGGCATTAATAAGTTCTGTAGATGAAGACTGTATACTCCACTTCTTCAATTTTTGTTGTAAACATTACATTATCTTTCTCCACTATGATTATAAAAAATCATAAATTCTCTCATAAATTCTCTCCTGTTCTTGGTGGTCATAGGTCATGTACAGAGAGGCCACCATCACCTATTTTCAGCGAAATATCTATGCAGAGTGATATGTCAAAGGGCATACCATTGACTTTCGAGGGAGGAAAAAGGGCACAGCGTAAGTCACTCGACACCGCAGATCGTTCTGATTTATATGTATAACTTGTTATGCACTAGGCTACTACTTGCATTTGAGTATATTATATTATATTATATTATATTATATTATATTATATTATATTATATTATATTATAGATTGGTTGCTAGCTTTAAAAGGATCCCTGACAAGTAAGACAAGTCAGTCTCATAATATTGATGCAGCTATGCATGATTTAAAAACACCTAAATTGTTTTCAGTTTTGTTCTGTTTGGTAAACTTTTTGGAAAATCATTTTGCTTATAAAAATCACCAGAGCCAAATTGCCATTGATAAGGACACATGTAGGCTTTTGTAAAACAGTCAGACAGTTCTGGTTCTGTAGCCCCATTTTTGCAAAAATCTTGCCTTAAGGGACTGAGGAGAACTGATCAAAACCAGATTGCAATGTGATGCCTACAATTTATCTCTGCAACACACATGCTTGACGTGTATGTTAAAGGAAAAATCCAGAGTCAGTCAGTCCATATCCCTGTTCTTTGGGGCTAACGAATTCTACAGTATCGTTTGGTCTCAGAATGATAAGATTTGGTACATCATACGCTGAATAGGCAAACTTGCAGCTTCTCTAACAGATATGGGCATATGAAAATAAAACTTTCATGCCCTGATCGTTTGTTGTAGGCTGTTGTTTCGGCTTTGCACGAAATCTGGTCATTCTCATGCCTATCTAAAGCATTTAGCAGAGTGAGACAAGGATAACTAAAGGATGATTCCTAAATAATTTAAAAGATGAATTTTAGATGAACTTGTATAAATATTGATATGTAGATACTCATAGAGAAAAACTTGTAAGAGTTGCGGCTTTAAAACTGTCAAAAGTACAGATGGAGATTCAAGGTGACACATGCTGCAATGTGTGGTGGTGGACAGTATATCATGTTGTAGTGTAGTTTTCAAGTATAATGCCATCTAGAAACGTTATGATTCATTTCAAAGAAATTATCTGACCTCTTTTACCCAAGTATGCACTCTTACACTGCATTTGGAGTGCTTATCTGTGCTTATTTCTCAAATCAAGTTTTCAAATATCAGGTTCAATCACACTAAGTTGTAACTGGACCCCCTGGAATGTCGTCACGGACCCCCTGGCATGTTGTCACGGACCACCAGGGGTCCAAGGACTCCTTGTTGAAAACCCATGATCTGACCATATTTCAGTCTTAAGATTTCCGTTTGTAACCCTTAAGCTCACAGAGAATTTTGTCAATACCAGGGTCTAACACAGAGGGCACCACTAAGAAGGCAAGGGAGCTTAGGCCATACTAATTCCAACCAGAGGTGGCACTCTATAGAATGGAGTAGAAGTTCAAGGACACCATTTAATTCTATACTTCTAAAACTTGTTAGGTGACTGCCAGTTGACTCAAGTCTTCCCAAGACCACTACTAAGAGAGTCAGTTACACTGCATCAGCAGTTTCAAGGCCTCATGAGAACACTAGCCCCAGGTTGAACCTGTAGGGATCATTATCAAAGCATTTTACGTAAAATCAGTTTAGTTGCCATGATTGCAATCTATCGCCATGATGCAAGGAGGTCCCTCTAATCCCACATGGGGGCCATAGCGGGAAGTTGTTATTAAAATGTCACCATGACACCTTTGCTGACATCATCAAAGATACATACTGTAATGCTGGTAATACTTTACTTGATGGTTGAGTACATAACACATTCATAGCAGCTGTCATAAATTGTTCACAAAGCATTCATGACCATTTCATAAGTCATGGCTCCATCTCCAAACCCAACCCTTCATAAATGTAGAAGAAAGAATGGTACTATCAGTAAAATAAAAGTCCAGTGGTCTGAAAGCAGCTCTGGTATGTTTGTCAGCGTCACATCTGAATATTTCATTAATAGCTTATGAAGTCTTCTTCAAATGTCACTTTACTATACAGCTTGGCAAGTATTCATAATCACTTATCTGAGTTTAACACTGAAAGGTAAACTACATACAGTTAGTTATTCTGTTATTATCTTATGTAACTTAAGTGCCACTTTGACATAGTGAGTTTCCGCATATCCAGCAAATATTTTTTACAGAAGAGCATACTGTTTGAAAACACTATGGAATGGTTCCAACGGCAGTAGTTAAAGTATGGGTGCGCTCAAAATGATGTTAGGCCTTGTTTTCGGATATCTTATGATGAAATACAATGGTTAAGATATTTTACCGCTTCTGTTCCGAGAATTTTCGCTTGTTGCTGTAACAACAGCCTATGAACACTGGAACAATCCTTCCTGAAACGCATTAAACGTCTGTCTACAAAGGTATGAAACTCACCGAGTGGTCTGTAGTGTTCACTGATATGCTGACATAAATATCACAGCAAAATATGACTTCTAGCCAGTTTTATTGAAGTTTGTAGTCAAACCCCACTGACTGCTGGGAAGTAATACATCACTCACAAGAAATCCAAAATAATGCTAGAACCTGCTAGTCTTCAATTCTCACCTTGAGATCGTAAATTTGACAAGGCACGCCCACTTCCGGTTTGGCCATGGGACCTATTGAGGCCAGTGAAATGAATTGTATTTTAAATGTAATTTCTGGTCCGCTTTGGTATGAGCCGTGGGTTTCACATATAATGTTCATAATGTTTAAACCTAGATTTTGAGCTTCAAAAACGTAAAAATTAAATTGATTGTAGACGAACTTCAAAAGTTACGTTACATTATACAACAAACATAGTCTTGATTGGCATTAATGGTTACCATTTAAATTCAAATACAACATATGTATGTGACTCAGGGTATAAATCAAAGTGGACCAGAAAGTTACGTTTATCTGTCCATTCACTCTCACGGCCAAAAGGTCCCATCGCCAATCCGGAAGTGGGTTTGACTTCGGTTCCCCATAAAAGTCCTTTGTGACCTTTTCTATATGGCTACAGGCCTGTTTTTTTAATGAAGGCATCCATTCATGTGTCTTCTCAGTGTGTTAGCTGGAGGAGTGCAGTGTGATGTCTGCCCTAATCCAGCAGTGAAGGCCTGTCTGACCTGTAGGGATTCCTACTGTCAGTCCTGCATCAGACCTCACTACTGTGATCCAGACCTGGAGAGACACCAGCTGCAGGATCTTCAGCATCAGGGACGCTGTGGGCAGCACAACAAAAAACTGAAGTTCTACTGCAAGACTGACCAATCAGCAATCTGCTCACGCTGCTTTCTTACCAGTCACAACGGACATGATGTTATTGACTCGGTTACATTTCAGGTGTGATTCATTTATGAATGTCCCATGAATGTTTGTTTATTCATGTACCACAACATTGGTTGAATTTCCTAAATTGTGGAATTATTCAGTTGTTTTAGCAATAGTTTTTTTATTGTTGTTTTCAGAGCGCATTGCAGACACAGACCAAAAAAGACGGTAAATGGCATTTTTATTAAATGTTAATAATGAGTCTTTGTCAGCTTAAAGTTGCCACATAGCTTTTTTGTTTCATCATTTGTAGGTGTACCTCCCCCTGGGCCCATCCAGTTCCTCTCAGTGCAGTCAAACTCTGTGTCTTTGAGATGGTCACCACCAGAAGAAGCTCCTGGTGACTACAGGTACAGAGTTACATGGAGACGAGGACAAGACTCCCGCAGTATAGAAGTAGCAGGATCTGAGGTGGAGGTAGGGGGGCTTCTTCCAGGAGAAAAATACCACTTCAGTGTGGTCACACTTGGTGAAGATGGCCATAGGAGCACTTGTGTGGAGAGATCTGTACAAACAGGTGAGTGGAAAAATGCCTGTGGTCTGTAATTTATGGAGCTTTGGAAGTGGCTGTCTTTCTTCGCCACAGACACCATTTTTGCCATGAGCAGTGTAGAGGGGAAAGGGGTTGTGCCAACTTCCCTATTTTCCAACGTTAACTGTATGGTGGCCTCAATTTATGGAGTCCAAAAAGACCTCCCCACTTTCCAAGCTCTATAGAGGTTGTTGCTCTGCATTATTGGTCACTTAAAGACACATTTTAGCTGTTTGGACCTGTGTGTATTACATCAGTTTGGAAGCAGCATGTATCACATAAGCAACACAAGTATTTAATTTAAATCTGCTGAACTGTGTATGGAACATTGGGACACCATTGAGATTTTGACATTTTAACGCTCCTATTCCAAGAATTTTTGGTTGACTATAGGCTACCATTATGCAGGTGTTGCTGGAGCACCCCACCACCTCCATAATGGTAGCCTATAGTCATTTAGCTACTTCCACGTCTAGCCTCAGAAGTGCACTTCTTCAAATCTCTTCAGGTCTCCAAGTTCAACAGTCTCCCTGACTGTTAACGCGCTGGCTTTTTCCACTTACTTCCACGCAGTATATTACATAAGTTACATGTACTTATGTATGAACTCTTCATTTATAAGTTACTGGGCTCATGTTATTTGTTCTGAACTTGCCTTCTGGATGGACAATGGGCAATGTGTGCTCCACACTTCACATAGCCTAACACTTAAGAGTTGGCTACAGCTTCAAAATGTAGCCTAATTAGTTTGTTTCCCACAGCAAAATCTGTTTTAAGTTGGGCTTACATGGGGGGGGGGGGTACTATTATGCTGCTTGTATTCCGCGAATAATCAGTACTTTCATAGCTCTTAAGAACAAGAACTTGACAAAGCTCGTCGCACCACCTGAACAATCGCCTATAAGCCGGTTGTGCGCAAGGTAAACTTTTGCATAGAGATAATCTATTTTGTTTCAAGTTACTTACTTAAACTTATAAAAAAATACACTATCCTAGCGTTTCTCCCGTTTATGCGCTGAATCGCTGTGTAATTTGCTGTCCACCGTCCTGTACACAGCACGCATTGATAAGCTGAAGTCAGTGAGTGTAGGCCTAGGTAACGTCATGTGTTTATCTCGAAGATGAAGTTTTAAAATACGGATGTATTTCGCCTCAAATAGCCTATTATTTTCTAGTGTTAATAGCGCCTATGCGTCATGGAGCGCTACGACTTGCATTAAGAGAACAATAATTTCAAACTTTGAAATGACAGGTGGGGCCTCTTGGACTGATGGGCCCCCCCGCCTGGCGGGGGGTGCGGGGGTTAATTTTACGCCCCTGCTTCCACGGCTTAAAAGTCTTTCAAATGCCAGTGGTACCTATAGACAACAAGCATGTCAGCTGTCAGTGAAGTCAGTTGATGGTGTTGACAACCGTGGACAGCCCAACTCCCCTTAAATAAAAAAAAACAAACAATACATGCATACATTCACAAACAGGGAAATGGGTAACAAAGCATGGAAAACACTTCATTAGGCTACTGGTGAAGCCTTATGTCAATATCCAGTTTTAAAAAGTGATGAATTATGTGGAGGTGCCACAACTTTAAGTCATCTTGAGTCAACTTGTTAATTCCTCTGATTTGTCATATCACTATCCTATTGTGTATAGAGGCAGTTTGTCAACATCTGATTCTGTCCAGGATAAAGTTCATGGTCATACCATGAATTTTAATGTTATAGTATGGCTTGTAAGGCAACTGGTATGACAAATACATGTAATCAGCATGAAATACCATAATGGGAGATGTACTGTACAGCATGGATACAGATTCGCTAAGCTCATTTAGTGATTATTTATCCATTACAATTCAGTTAGAATGTAATTGTTTATTTTCTTTGCTATTTTGTTTGATTATGTTCTGCAGAGGTTCCAGTTCCAAAGAATGTTACTGTTACACCAGGCCCAACATCTGTGTCAGTCACCTGGGCCAAACCAGGTGCACTTGAGGATAAAGTATCTTACTTGCTTCAACTTTTCCAGAAGGAGCAACTTGTGAAAAGCATTTTTACTGACGATACTGATATATTTCTTTCGGACTTAAAACATAGCAATGACTACACTGTCCACTTATCCATCACATTGGAAAATAATTGTCAAAGCAAACCAACTTTCAGACACTTCCGGACAGGTAAGGAACTGGTTTGGGCAGGACTGTCTATTCTTGGGAGGAATTTACACTTTCCTAGTTTAGTTTGCTTAAAATTAGCTCAAAGTCATTTCCTCCCTTGGTTCTGATATTTTCGATATGTTGTTGTTATCTGTAGCCAAGCCCTTGAAAACGCACTAAATCAGACTTGGTCGTTTTGGTTGTTGTGGTATGATAATGTTTGTTGACGGTCAGATTGACTTGTTTGTTTATTCGTTTGATGAATGAGTATAGGATAATTTTGTTGTTTTCTGGCCGAGAAGGAGTGTGCTGCTCCTCGTGTTTAGCAGGAGCAAAGTAGGCCTGGAGAGAGGTTTGCAGAAGAACGGCTCGTACCTTGACACTTGTGCTGCGTTTTGCCACTTCTGCCCTCCTGCTTGAAGCTGCTGCTGGTCATGTGTACACACATTTTGCACTTTCTAAATCAAGGAAATCAATACAATATTACAATTCTTATTACAACAACCATTCATGAAAATGACTGCATTTCACGATATGTTGCAGTTCTCAAGGGCTTCAGAAAATGGCTACAGATAACGACAGTGGTTCCAAACAAACCCTGTGGTTCATTTGAGGGGTGAAAGTGACCCAACCTTGATCAGACCCAAACACAAAAAGCATAATGTTTTAACAAGCCTCCGTTCATGCATTACCAGCATAAAAATATTCTGATACATACTCTAAATCTACGCCCAGATTTGTATTCTGCTGCAGATAGATATATTTTCCCTTCCTCACAGCTTTTTTTTAGTTAAAACAACTAAAACAGCTAATGTGCTGCTTACTGAGTGATGTAATAAGTATTTACACAGCATTTGTGGGATTTTTCTTTCAGAGATTCCAGTCCCAGAACGTCTGACTTTGATCTCCATCACAGCATCATCTGCTCACCTGAGCTGGCAGGTGTCTCCTGAGATGGATCAGATTCCACACAGATTCTTGGTTTCTTACCAGAGGGAAGGGACTGAGGCAAAATCAATTTTTACTGAATCATGCAGCACAGACATTACAGGACTCAAACCAGGAACTGACTACAATGTTATAGTCTACACTGAACTCATCCCTGAAGGAAAGAGCAATCCTGCCTCTGTTCAGCTAAAGACAGGTGATCAATCCACTTTTTATTTCCTCACCTAAATCTTTTTTGATAACCCTTTATATAGGGTTCCGGAATGAGATCTCAGTAAGACCTTTTAGACCACTGAATTTGGTTCTACAACGGCAGATATGTGGAGTGCTAATAACAAAAGTTATCTCGGAATGACTGCTCACTGGATTGATGAGAACTGTCAGTGCAAGAAGGCTGCCAGCATTGCCTGTGAAAGGGTCAGACGTGAAAATGAAATGCTAGGCTATGTTGTTTGTGCTTGTAGGCCTATTTCTAGCAAATTTGGAGGAATGAGGAAAAAAAGTAAAGTAAAGAGTAAAGTAACAAGTTACTTTTTAAATTTAGTAACGAGTAAAGTAATCCAATTACAATTCAAAGCAGTAACTAAAGTAAAGTAATCAGTTACTTTTTAAAAGTAACTACCCCAACAACACTCAACACTTTTAAAGTAACCACCCCAAGACTCAACATGATCCCATCAACCCTAAAGCGGCTGAGAATAAAGCAGTTTTTCATTTCTTTCTGTAGGTGCAGTTCTGGTTTCTAATGAAAGCTGGTTCAGCATTTAGCAGCATAATGACTAAATGACATTTCACCCTGTCTACATTTAACTCCAGGCACTACCAACAGAGCAGCCTCTGTAGATCTTAAAAAGTTGTAGGTTTTTTGACATACCCAACCCTCACTTCTGGAATATAACTGCAAACATAAAAAAAAAAAGTTTAACAGAAAGGAATCAAACAGCTCATTATGTAACGCACCGGCTCAAGTGCGCACATTAAGGGGAGACCAATGCAGTATCCAAATAATAATAAGAAATTAATTTATTAAATAAAGATGTTAACAAAGTATATAAAGTATAATTAAAGATATAGATGGTGGCCTAGTGGCTGGAGGATAAGAGGTGGTGATGGTGTGAGTGGGGCCTTTCCATCAGTGGAATGGATGGATGGAGCTGTTAATATTTCTTGGTATCCACATACCCCAGAACACTGGAGAAATATCATCAGTTAATTACAGAATTAAGCTGAGTAGGATATGTTCTACTCTACAGCCATGGCAAGGCCAGAGTCTGACTTATGGTAAGGTAACACTAATAAATTCTTTAGTTGTGTCTCAATTTACGTATTTAATGTTAGCACTTCCTTCACCACCTGAAGTTTTCTTTAAAGAATATGAACAACAAATATTTAAGTTCGTATGGAATGGCAAAAAGGATAAAATTAGACGAACATATCTTTACAATGACTATGAGGCAGGTGGTGGACAACTGTTGAACCTGAAGTTAATGAACAAATCATTAAAAGCATCTCTTGTACAAAAAAACAATTTCAACCTAGATTGGTTCTCAAACAAGTTACTTGGAAAGATTCACCCAATGTTTGAGACAAGACTGTACCCATTTTTGCAGATAAGTCCATCACACTTTTATAAGATTGAAAGTATTATTCATAAAGCTTCTACTTTCTTAATGGAAGCACTACAAAGCTGGCTACATTTTCATAACTTAGTGTGTAGACCGCATATATAACAGAACAGATGGCTAAAGCGAACAAAAATTAACAAGGAAATGTACAAGTTTTATTTACAAAGGGATAAATTGGTGGAGTTCCCATGCAAAATTTGTGATAGCTGGGAAAAAAAACTATAGATTGTCCTCTTCCATGGGAACAAATCTTTAATAATTTGTACCAAGCATCATTAGATATAAAAATATGTTTTTTTCCAATATAAGTTGATCTTTAAATACTTAAACACAAAGAAAATGTCTGGGGGAAATAGACAAATTCATTCTGGTTGAATTCTGGGGGAATGTCTGGGGGAAAGAGACAAATTCATTCTGTTTATTTTGTTTAGAAGAAGAAGAGTCCACAGAACACTTACTTTGGTGCTGTTCTTCAACTGCTACATTCTGGCTCAAAATATAAAGCCGGCTGTTAAAATATGACATAAATTTACGTTCAGATCTCTTTACAGTACTCTTGGGTGATTTGACAAATAAAAGCCAAGAGATACAAAATATCATTCTTTTGTTAGGAAAAGTTTTTATTAATAAAACGATGGATTTAAACAAATTGAATTTAAGAGCCTTTAATTTAATTTTATCAGACACTACTATAAAATAGAGTCTATGGCATACGAGACTGGGAAAGCAATCTATGCAGATAGGTGGTTTAAGTTAAAAGATGGAGAAGGATGGTCGTAAGGTTTTCTTTCTGTCTACTTCCTTTCATTCCTCATTTACTTATTTACTTATTTTTTGGTACCATTCCTGAGTATTTGAGTGTAAGTAAGCTGTATTTCCTTCCTGGGTGAGATGGGTAGATGGGGTGGGCGTGGGTGGTGTAGTTAATACATGGTTAGAATTTTTGGGGGACAACCATGTGTGTCCTAAGAAAGGACCTGCAAAGTTCATTTGTAGTCTTTTCCAGCTTTGCCCAAGGAATTCCTAGGCATCTAGGAACCTGCCTAGGCATCCTTTGTTCCACTGGACAGGACTTGCAAGCTCTGCAGACCAGGGGGGTATTTCACAAAACCAAGATAGGGGATGTAGGCAGGCTTACTGGGTTATCCTGGATGAACATAGCCCTGACTTGGCTTCACAGAAGAGATCACATATAAGTTACCATGGGAATTTATACTTGGAAGCTAGCCTGGAACTTGGAAGTGCCAGGCTTAGTTTATTCTGATAATAATTCTGGCATCTCATTGGTTCACTCAGTTGTCACTCCAAACAGACCCTCACGTGTTAGCAGCAGGGGGTCAGGATTTGGCCGGTTAGCTTTGCCAATTAGCATTGCACTTCCTCGTCGCCATTTTCCAGAAATGACATCATATCCGACTCCATTTGACATATGCTGATTGGTTAATGCTACACTTTCAGCTCATGTGAACGAGCTCCCTGTGCGCAAACTTTTGTGGGCGCGCCTAGACTTGCCATCTGTAGCTCATCTCCATTAGTAACATGGGCCCTCATTGGCCCAAATGAAATGGAGTCGGAAGTGAGCTCCATGAAACGCCATCTTGACAGCTGAAAATTTTGTTCAATTTTGGATGAATTCACTAGCCTAGCATTCCACATTGGAATGAATGGGAGGCGGGACTTAGTATGTTTCTCCAGGTTTATTAATACCTCCATGGTTAGCAGGATTCAATAGTCTGTAAACTTCTCACCATTGTATTAACTCGAAAAGCTGTCAGAAAATCACCATTTTGCAAAATTGCAGTTTGTTTCACAAGTAGTTTATTTTACAATAATTATTTATCATGTTAACCACTGCTTCCTTATTGTTAATATTCATATTAGGGACGTGCAGTGAAGGGGTGCTTTGGGGCTCTAGCCCCTGTCCCCCTTGCCTTTGATGTCCAAAGTGCCCTTTTTTGGGCCCTTTTAAAGATCGTAGTTTAGCTAAAAGTAAAGCTATTTAAGACCTTAATATTTCCTAAAATGTTTTTTTTTTTTTAATGTTTGTGAAACATCTGTGTAAATTAATATAAGTTGCGCTCACCAGTCCATGACGTCAAACATCAACGTAAACAAGGCCACTTTTAGATAGACAGTGCTGCTGCAGGACAAGGTGGGAAGGAGCGCGGTAAGGTCACTAGCCCACAGGAATTATCTGAACGTGCGATATTCTAAAAGCAGAGGCGAAAGTAACAGTAAGACATGAGGGTTACTGCCCCTTTGCTCTTTGATTTCAGAAGTGACAGGGCATGCCTGTCTTTGGCATTTTGTGACAGTAACACTTGTTCAGACTTGAAAATTCGCTAAAATGTCTCACCAATTATTTGTGCCATTTGCGAATACTACATTTTCTGGCAACTGGCACTCCTAAGTTTAATTTTTGTTGTTTGTTTTTTGCGCACGGGAGCGCCAACAAATACAATAGCGGGTGAAGCGGTTTTGCTTCATGCGTCTTTTGGAAGCTTTGATATAAACATACCTGCATCTACAATTGAGGTATTCGGTATCAAATTAAAGTAGATAACCAGACGAATGCATTGGTACCACTTGTAATGTAGGCTACTTGCTTGAGAATAAGGTGGTTCAATTTCAGTCTAAAGATCATTTGGAGAGGGAAATATCTTTTTTTGATGTTATAAACTTGGCTTAGTTATCTGCTGGACTCCCATCTAATAACCAAGAGCTCAAAAAATAAAACCAAACAAACAAACTAACAAAAAAAACACTGTACATTATGATATAGACCTATAATTTGAACAGAAGAGTTTTCCCATTTGCAGAAAGTGAACACCCCAAATCCGTTTGCCAGACTTCAGTGCTGAAGTCTCACACACAAGAAAGGGGAGGGGTTTGAGTTTCAGACTTTCAGAGAGTTTCAGACTTCTTCTTTACTGTAGCAGCTAGACTTACATAGAGTAGAGCAACTAATGCCATAGAATTTTGCAAAAAAAAAAAAGAAGAACTTAGTAGAAATGGCTATATACATTTTTGGTTTGTTGTTTTTATCCTCTAGGCCATGATAGTATGATGAGCCGTGCTGCATCATTTTTATTATACTAGATTACTGTATAAAAGGGATAACCAAGTAGCCTAGATGTTATACTCAAACACAGGCTCAAAGTCATGACTACAATTGAGTCAATGGTAAAAAAAGAAAGAAAAAAACATTTTTGTGCCTGGTAGCCAGGCCAGTCACATGCTTACACACAGACAGTAGGTTTTGAGTCCCACAGGTGACATGTGGGCCTGCCATTTTCAGTACTATTGTAATGTGGCAATAGTGCTTTGCAAACTACTTTTTGGTGTGAAATCAAATCAAATTAGGTAAGCCATTGAATTAATTGCTTTAGCAACTTGGTAAAATGCACCAGAATGAAGGAAATTGCATGAAAATGCTTACAAAATTCCTGACCCGACCCCCCTAGCCTCTGTATAAAGACAAGCATTATTGTTGTATATATTAAGATAGATTATTTTTCAAATTAAAGTATTCTCAATCCCTCTTGTAATTAATAAGTACTTGCAATTAGAGTTGGCATGTTGTTTGTAAATTTTGCTCAATGTGCCCTTTTTTTTTAAAATGAGCCCCTGCCCCTCCAAAGGTCACTGCACGGACCTGATTCATATGATAAGAAGGAAGCTGGAAAAGTAGAAATGTGGGACATTGGCTAAGATATCTGACATAAATTTGTTGAGAAAGACGAGTTTTACTGTTTCAGTGGCGTGCTTTTAAAAGAAACAAACTACATCGCGTTGTAAGATGAGGACGCAATCACAGGTGGGAGCATACGTATTTGTGCAGTGAGCTGTCTGCCACGCCTTCTCTCTTAAGTTTGCAGATGTTATTGAATTTCCCGTCTTTAATATAAATAGTTTTGCTTCCTTGTAAGCGTCAGGCAATTACACTTGTTTTTTTCACGCGAACTATTATATTAGATGCGTGTTTCAAATTCACACCACGAGTGAGTTTGTTGAAAAACGAGCACGCGCGTGCTTGCAGAATTACTTAGACCCGGCTTGACCTAGACGCCTCAATTCATCCGTGCTTGACGTTCATGAAATGTTTTGAGCTTGTTTACCAAGAAGAGGCTTGGTCAAGTCCCGTCTTCGTCACTTATCTTACTCTGGTTTTGTGAAATATGCCCCAGCTCTACATCAGAATCAATCTTAAGGCACCATACGTACTTGCGTGTGAGGACTTTCATCTTCACAACCCCCTGATGTCCAGAATGTAGTTTTCTCAGACCCAAGACTTTAGCTTGATGCTGGTGACACTAGATGGCTGTTCTGGGAATTCACTCTGGAAAAAAATTCTGAAATTAATTAATACTCACGGCAGCCCCAGTAGCAATTTCTATGTTAATTTCCTTGCCATTTACAATAAAGTTCGTCAGCCTTTTGGTTGCAGCAGATAAAACAAAACCTCTGCAATTATCAACGGCTTTGGTTCAAAATGACTTGTCAGAATGCCATAATGTCTTTATAAGTTTTGTCTTTTGGCTTAGTCCGTTGAACTAAATTTCTTAGTAATCCAGAAGTCACTCCCATCACGCTTAGCAATGTAGATACTTTCTTATCTGCAGGGATGTTGTTGGCGTTGATGAACTGTTCCAAACGTTCCACATAAGCTGATCAAGATTCTTTTTTTTACTGTGGTGTCTTTACCCACTGAAATAAGCCCAACCATTGATGCATGGTTCACTCTTTACTCAACTCATGCAGGAAGAGAAAGAACAGATATCCTATTATCCATTTATATACTGGTAGCTACGGCACAACCAAGTTTCAAAAATATCAAAACTCAAATCTGTAATACATCACAGAAATAAAATGGAATATCTACTGCTCGACCACAGACGCAATACTTGCTGCAGCAAGACAGATGCTATTATACAGACGCAGGAAAAAAGGTCCACTACTGACTGGGACAAACCTGGGGGCTCATTTATCAACCATACTTCGCACCCTTTACGCACAGATCTGGATTTGGCAGCTTTGTGATTTTACAGCCCCTCAAGTAGTTTTCCCATTGAAATGAATGGGGAAATCTGTATTTTTTGGTAATTTCCTGTTTTTTGTACGATATCTCCAGAATCCTTTGAAGGATCTCCACAAAACATGCCACAGATAATCACAATAAATGTCAGATATGATCAGACATGAATTATGCTATACATCACTTTCCTCAACACCTTGTTACACCATAATTTGTGCATAGTCCAGTGTCAGATTTTACGTGTTGCTGATACATTTTGGTCTATAACTTTAAATGAAAGCACACTCCATCCACCTAAAAGTACATTTCCTCATAGCATATATCCATATGTAATGCAACATGAGTTGTGACATGTCCCAACCTCCTGCATACATTTTGATACCATAACCTGTAATAAACCGAGCACAAAAAGTAAGGAAACCATTATATTTTCCCTTTAGTAATACCATCGGGCAATCATGGAATGAGCAATGCAGCCAAAAGTGTGAGAAGTGCCAACCAAAAATGTGCCAAAATGGCCTGTTATGCTATTCTATTGGTATAGCCTTTGTTGCTCGGAGCATTGAAGATTGCACTTTCCCACAAAACTGAGATTTCTAGGTCTGTCTTTGACTTCCGCAGTCTTCCGCACTCGGTCTAAAGTTTGTGTTGTCTGGTACCAGGACTGGCGCAAAATGATACTACCGTTCTGCTGGGATACCAGCCTCGGATTGCCATATAGTACAGGGCATCTCAGGTAATCCTTAAGGAACAAATTTGACATCTTGTGTTGCTGCTTGGAGAAACCGCAAAGCCAACAAGTTGCAGAACCCATGCTCAGGGCACGCCAGTGACTGGCACTGACCTGGCACCTGAAGCCCAAAATAAGATGACAGGCAGCAGAACACTAATACTGGCTATTTTGCACATTATTGATTGCCAATACTCACGCTGTGTTGCTCATTCCATGATTGCCCAATGCCTGCATACTATACCTCATTGAAAAGGTGACAAATCAACGATAAAAAAGATTAAAAAAAAAAACTCTTTACTGATTGCCATTACTAAAGTGGAGATAAGGGGTCAAAGTCAAGTTTCCTTACTTTCTGTGCTCGGCTTCCTTACTTATTGTGCTCGCTTTAGTTATAGCTAAATCAGTTGTATGGTTTTTGGCATTCAGACATTTTGGTCTGCAATTCTAAAGGTAACTCTAACCAACCCCCAAATTTCTATCCATTCTCCTCTCTACATTCCGATCAAGTGGTATTCTAGATATGCCGTTGTAACATCATCTTTCTAAAACTGATAGTTCCGGTCCTCGACTGTGATTGGTTGAAATCGTGTTCGATGCCATTGTGAATTAGGCATTTAGCACGGCTCCAACCGCATTTCGTTCTAAACTGCTGCGCCATAAGAAAGTGAATGGAGCAGCGCTTATGCGTTACTTGGCAACCATTCAGTAAGAGGAAGTATGTTTTTTGGCGGAGGAATTGGTATCAAGGAATAACGTGCTATATTTCTCGTGGTTATGTTTTCCGTTAATGAAACAATTGCCGGTTAACGTGGTAACAGTTTTAGAAGCGCAATAAGCGAGGCACAGCCGAGTGCCGTTAGACATCCGTGCTAAAACCAGCATTTATACCGGACTCTCGGGATTTATTGCTTACTCATACCATGGCAGTAGCTGTAAGTGGCCCAGGTCTATGGATGGAACATTTTCACATGTACCATTAAATGGAAACTAATAACCGGTAACAGCAAATCTAATACATGCAATAGTCCGAATTTTATATTTTCTGAATGCATAGTCTTTAGATGTGATGTAACAGGAGTTGTGTTTTCTCTTCAGACTGCCTATCAAGGAAGCATAGGATGAGATTAAAGGGTCATTCTATGTCAAATCACCCAATGGGTTAAACCCCACCCCCTCAGAAATTGATGAAATTTGGTGTATAGGACCATCACACCTGAACATTTAATTTCTGAAAATTTTAGCTCAATCGGACCAATGGTTCCTGAGAGACACCAGGTCCAATTTTCAGATTTTTGCCAAAAATGGGCTGACCAACCCACATTGACATTACCCTAATTTGCTTATTTCTGGGTCAAATTCGATAATCTTGGTGTCGTTTGAAAGCTAAGACCCCCAGGAATCTGATTATATGATTACTTTCTATGATTAGACCCATTTTGACTAAATGACCCTTTGACCTTTACTTTGGACCTGAATTTGACCTTGTGGATCATGTGACCTTCAAGCGACCCCTGGTCTAAAAGTTAGCTCAGCATGTTTTGTAGACAATATAAAAAAATCAGAGGTATAATATTTTTCGTTTGTCAGCAATTTTAAAACAAAGTTTGGTTGAATGTGACAAAGGAATATTCCATGCTATCTGGCTACATTACATTACAGTGTCTATGCTAAGCTAAACCTAAAATAAAGCTAAGTTTGGGGTTGGAAGACTAGGAAAATGCATACACTTCAACAAAATTTGGTTGAACGTGATGAAATGGTCTTTAAAGGTATATTCCACCTTTTTTTTTAATCAAAAGTGGTTATTCACTCTCTTACCTAGAGTTGCATATGTGGGTAAAAGCACCTTGGTTTCAGTGCATGCATTTTCCTAGTCTGCCAACCCCAAACGTAGCCTTATTTTAGGTTTAGCTTAGCATAGACACTAGAATGTAATGTAGCCAGATAGCATGGAATATTCCTTTAAAGACCATTTTATCACGTTCAACCAAACTTTGTTTTAAAATTGCTGACAAACAAAAGATATTATACCTCTGATTTTTTGATATTGTCTACAAAACATGTTGAGCTAACTTTTAGACCAGGGGTCGCTTGAAGGTCACATGATCCACAAGGTCAAATTCAGGTCCAAAGTAAAGGTCAAAGGGTCATTTAGTCAAAATGTGTCTAATCATAAAACGTAATCACATTAGAGCTGGAAATATTTGCCCGAACCCGACGGGGCCCAACAGGACCTGCCGGGTTCGGGCCGGTTCGGGGTCTAATTTCAATATTCCAAGCGGGCCCGGCTCGGGCTCGGGCTGAAAGCCGATGCGCGGCAAAAATGCGATCACATGATACGCCTAACATTCGATCTACAGGCATGCGTTAGTAGATGCAAAATGGATGTAGAGGAAGTTAAACGGAGATTAGCCCTTGGCGAATTCATGTTGGTCGAGCCAGTAAATGTGAGGTCGGAGGTGTAGGCTAACTAATCTGAATAAAAAAACGTAGAAATGTTCAGCAAAAATGACTCATTGTTGACTGCTTTGATATGCGCACAATTGAAAAATGTCGGGTTGCAAACGGGTTCGGGCTCTATGAAGCTGTCAATCATACGGGCCGGGGCGGGCTCGGGTGGAGTTCTCTCGGGCTGGGGCCGGTTCGGGTCTTAGTTTTAAGGCCAGTTTCAAGCTCTAAATCACATAATCAGATTCCTGGTGGTCTTAGCTTTCAAATGACACCAAGATTATTGAATTTGACCCAGAAATAAGCAAATTAGGGTAATGTCAATGTGGGCTGGTCAGCCCATTTGTGGCGAAAATCTGAAAATTTGACCTGGCGTATCTCAGAAACCGCTGGTCCGATTGAGCTCAAATTTTCAGATATTAAATGTTCAGGTGTGATGATCGGTTACACCAAATTTCACCAGTTTCTGAGAGGGTCAGGTTTAAAATTCACAAAATTTTGGGTGATTTGACATGGAATGACCCTAAAGCTTAAAAATTCAAAAGGGCAGAATCTGGTTGTCTTGTCAGGATTTGAGCCTTCAAAATTCCTCCACTCCATTCATGTAACTGCTGTCTATCAGAATCTGCAAAGAATATACTTAAAATAGATCGACTAAACTAGGTGCTAAGCTTGGTTGCTAGAGTGATTCCCTGTATAATTAAATTTAAGAAAGCCCAACAACAGTCTAAAACTAGGTTAATGCCAAACATTGGGCACGATTACACTAGACACATCTCATTACTGGTCTATGAGTGATAAACCACAGGATCACCTTTTCAACCATTTCAGACATAGGGCCCGATATTGATGATGCAATGATGATGCAATTGACCTTTAAAATATGACCTCTAATGAAGTTCATTATCAACATGGCACATTGAAGAGAATAAATGTGGAATCTGGAGTGAGGAAGCCAGGAGAAATAGCAGATACAGCTCAATAGAACAACACGGTTGAACAATAATTTGTGTTAGACCCCATGCAATCTTGACCTTTGACCTTGTAACAATGATCAGTCATTGGGTTAAGTTACCCCTGATGGTGATTTTCTGTTTTAGGCTTGTAGAAAGTTCTTCAATGTGTTGAAATGGTGTACAAACAGTTCGTCGTAGCTATATTTAAAGAATGACCTCATTTGACCTTGACCTTTGGCCTTATCACCTTGAATGTTTGACCATCCAATTATGCCTTGGTGGTGATGAAATCTACCAAGTTTGGTAAAGATCCCTCAAAGTATTGAGGAGATATTGCACAAACACTATGGAGGGGATTGGAATTTCAATGTATTTCAATGGGAGAAGCACTAGGACATAAGGGGCTGTAAAATCACAAAGCTGCCAAATCAAACTTGCCATCATGTCAAAATATACTCCAGAGATACATAGCTTTCAAAAAAATATAGTGGCAATTTGCCCCCCGCAGTGATACCGTCAACCCCCTATTTGGCCCCTTGGCTCATGGACTAACGTTAATCCTCTAGGAGGCTCACCAAGGCTATGTCATCAGCATATTTAATAAAGATACAACAAACAATTTAATATAACCTACCCTTATGGTAGGCCTACTTCGACTCCAGGAACTATAGCAGATGATCAAAGTAAGCCAAATAGATAAGATCAAAAAAGATGCAGTGTCAAACACATGTACAGTATAAGTAAGGTGTGGCACAAGGAGTACATGAAAGAAAGCAAAGGCCATAATAGGTTGTAACAATTCCCCCTGATCCTAGTCAGAAGAGAAGCTACAAAAAAACATTCAGGCTACAAAGTTTAACTTTTATTTGTGAAAACCTGCCATCCACATGCTAAATAAATACACATTAAATCACACAGTCTTTATCCCAAAACCATCAAATGTTTTGTGCTTATCAGAAAATCAAACAATTCACAGAGAATTCACCCCTCCCCCCAAAGTCTCTCAATAGTCATGGTCCAAATCCAACACCAGTATTCATCCCTGCCCCCCAAAGTCTTTCAATATTACAAATCCAACACCAGTCCACTTGCAAAATAATAATAATATTAAAAAAAACCAAAAAGTCACAAAAACATGTCACAAAATCAATCGCCAGCAATGCATCGTAAAAATTGAGGAAAAAAATAAGTAAACCAGATGAATCTCACCAGGCCATCCAGCGAAAAAGAGATAAATCATCAAAGGCACGTCTTCTTTTCTTTAAAAGTCCTTATCTTCAACAATAATGTTCCGTTGGGTGAGTTTTCTTTTAGAACAGCGACAATCTGGCCGGATTACTAGGGCTTTGAGACTCAAACAGACAGCAGTTCTCAAACACCATATTGTCCTTTTACAAACATTTCTCTCCCCTCATTTCCTACTTCCCGGGTGACCTCAAGACAGCTCCGCCCCCATTTCCTTAAAGAGGCACACTTCACCCAAAGTCTCAGATCATCACACAGACAGAGTATAAAATACATTTCAATGAATTATTGAGGCTGATACAAATAGTGACAAAACACTTTAATGTTATTGTTAATGTTAAATAGAGTACCTCCTAACTTTGCAAAGATTTTGGTATAGGAGCTAGATGTTTCATATCAGAAACATTATTTACATTACTCAATGTGGCAGCGTCACAAGGTCAGTGACTAGCGATGCCGTCTAGTGGAGTGCCTAGGTGTGGAAGGCAGGATGCCATGTCACCAAGAGTCTGCAACCTTGTGTGGGTCACAGGACAGAATGAGAGTAGGCGGGGAACAGGGGGTGGTGTCAGCTAGCCTGGCAATGCCATCCTACGTACCTCCGCTAAGGATTTTATCTCAGCACGTAGTCTGGAATAAACCCCCCTTCCCGCCTTTCTCTCAGTTACTCTACGGTTTAGCCAATCAGCACACAGTTTAGAGCGATGTCTCAAAATTTTGTAGTCCGACAGGATAGGGACGTGTTTGTTATTCTCTCCCCCGCTTTCGAATTACATTCACAAAATTGGTACATGACATTAGCATCCATGTTCTTGAGGATTTATTGCCACTACGATGTCAAAATAGGTCAGAACTTGCGATAATACTGTTAATGCTGAAAGCGAAAGTTGTAGGCGTGAGAGCCAGGCGAGGAATACGTCATATCCAAGCGGAAACCTATTTCAATTGCGTTGGGCCAGGCTGTATGACATAGTCAACAGTCGCTTTCGCCCAGGCTAGGTGTCAGCCACCACAAAAATATTACCATGTCTGTAGGAAACCTTGATGTACTGCTTACATTTTATCTGAGCTTCTAACAAATAGACTCTACTCATATTATACTTTATTCTGTTTATTATCAGGTTTATGCCCTTATGATCTGCTCAAAGACTTGGACCTGAAGATTGAAGAGAAGATCACTTTCAGCTCAGTCCTGGAGATAAGTCAAGACATTGTGTTTGATCGACCAGCACATAGTTTTAAACAACTACCATGGACCTTCGTGAGGAAACTTATGATGTGCAATTTGAATGCAAGAAATGTAAGTTTTGATGGCAGCAATCAATCTGACATTATACATCCTCTTGATTTGATCACAGCTGTTTTTCTTTGCTCAGATCCTTTCCTCCAGCAGGAAATGGTCACCAAAATGGCCATGTGTCAGTTTGCAGTTCCTTTGCTGCTGCCAAACTGTGACACACAGCAGAGCACTCTGATGCTGTGGGCCATGAGAGACATAGTTAAAATATACAGACCTCACTCTCTAGCAGGAGATAAAGCATTTGTAGAGGGCAGAATTGTAGAAATGGACATCCCTATGGTGTCTTTTGTTAGACTAGGGGAGAGCAGTTTGGCCAAATCTCAGATTGTGAACAAGTTGCTTAGTAATCCTCATCAACACTGTGATGCATTTATCCATCGTGACATGAAGTGTGGTAATATCCCCAGGAGAATCTCTGATGGTCTGGTGGAAGTCAGCTGGTTTCTGCCCTGTGGTAAGAAAAACATTGACAGGTTCACACAGCCAGTAACTATGGCCAATCTAAGAGGAGATGGGACGTTGTTTAAGACCCAGATGTCCTTTCTATGTCAGGTCTCAGCTGCAGTTTTAATTTTCAGTGAGGACATAGAAGATCTCAGCATTCTGACCAACACTGGCAGCAAAGCAGAGCTGTTTGTTATTACCAGCTCTCAAAGCAACATTACCAAAGAGAAACTCTTGCGTGCATGTAGAAAATGCAACCTGAAGGAGACAAATGTGATTGTCAAGGGAAAATGCGATGCAGAATTCATGAAAATATTATTTTCCAGTTTGAGTCATATTGTTGAACAGACTATAAATGCATCAACAGTTAAAGTGGAAGACATGGCTGTCATTGCACTTGCAAGTGGAATTCTAACTGATGAGGATTGCAAGGAATGTAAGAAAGCCAGGTTTAATGCTCAAGAAATTACTAAAAATGTTAAAGACATAGTAAAGTTCAAGCTGGACCAATTGTCTCTGCATGGAAAATTATGGAAAGAAATTGCTAAATTGGAGAAAGAGATGGTGAGAATTGGAAAACCTGGTCAAGACACATCAAGGAGTTCCCAACATAAGAAAATTGATGAACTGAGAAGAGAGCAGCATGAGCAAAAAATATCAAATGCTATGTTTAATTTTTTAGCAGGCATCACTCAATCCGAAACAGAAAGCCTGTATTTCCTGAAATGGTTGAAAATTCAGCTGGACAACCTCTCCAGATCTCACTCGGTCACACTAAGAGAACCGTATAAAGAATGCAGAAATTTACAAGACATAAGCAATGATGAGATATTACAAGAAGCTCATTAGGTCCTGAGCACTTCTTCCGTGAACTGGGACAGCTTTATGAGTGTGCTTGCTCCCTCCCAGAGGACGATGTAACTAGGCTCACAGTCAAGGATCTGCCTGCTGTGTGTGCTCAGATGCTGTTGAATGGGTTGCCAATTGAGCTGGTTGATGGAGACACATCAAACATTCCAATGAGATGGATATCAGCGATCCTGACTCAGCTACATGAGAAGGTTGAGTCCAAAAGTAAGATCCTGGTGTTTTCTATTCTTGGAGTGCAGAGCACAGGGAAGTCCACCCTTCTCAACACCATGTTTGGAGTGCAGTTTGCAGTCAGCAGTGGAAGATGCACCAGAGGAGCCTTCATGCAGCTCATTAAAGTCTCTGAAGAATTCAGACATGATCTTAAGTGTGATTTCCTGATGGTCATTGACACAGAGGGTTTGAAATCATCAGACAGGGCACTATTAGACAAAAGCTATGAACATGACAATGAACTTGCAACATTGGTCCTCGGCCTCAGTGATATCACCATTATTAATGTTGTCATGGAGAACAATACAGAGATGAAGAATATTCTCCAGATTGTGGCCCATGCCTTTCTCAGGATGCCCATGGTTAGTAAGAAGCCCAGATGTGTACTTGTGCATCAGAACATGTCTGACTTATCTGCTTATATAAATAGTATGAGAGACCGGAATAAGATGGTAGAGCAGCTCAATGAGATGACCAGGGCAGCAGCTAAAATGGAGAGAAGAATGGCCAACACAAAGTTCACAGATGTGATGGAATACGACCCTGATAAAGACAGCTACTACATCCCTGGACTTTGGCATGGGACTCCCCCAATGGCACCTGTGAATGTCAGATACAGTGAAACTGTGAATGAATTCAAGAAAAGCCTGATTGTCGATTCACTAAATGATAGTATTGAAAGACTCAATGTCCCAGAGTTCCTCAAATTGACCCAGGATTTGTTGGTTGCCGTGAAGTTGGAAAACTTCATCCTAAATTTTAGAAACAGTTTTGTAGCTGAGGCATATATTCAGTTATCACATGAAATGGGGCTGTATTGATACCTAGGGAATACCCCAAACATCTTTGATCTAATGTCACAGTTCAACAAATTGACAACATAAATTCTTCACTACCAATCTTGTGTTCACGCTTATTATGCATATTCGTAATATTCCAAAAATGCATATTAGTCAAGTCAAGTCACTTTTATTTATAGCACATTTCTTACAACATTAATTTATCTTTTCAGAAAATGAACAATAAACAAAATAAACAAAATAATAGTAGTAGTAATAATAATAATAATAATAATAATAATAATAATAATAATATGCAAATGACCAAATAAAACAAACAAACAAACATAAATAATAACAAAATAAAAGAGGAAAAGGGGTTATGGAGTATTAAAGGCTAGGGAAAAAAGATGTGTTTTTAGCTAAGACTTAAAAAGATCAATGGTATGAATGGACCTAATGTGGGAGGGGGGACTATTCCAGAGCTGGGGAGCAGAAACAGAAAAGGCTCCGTCACCTCTGGTTTTAAGGTGAGAGGAAGGAATAGAGAGAAGAAGTTTAGAGGAAGATCTGAGTGGCCTAGAACTAGAAGTAGGGACTTAATAAGTTGCAGATGTATTGTGGTGCTAATTTATGTAAGGCTTTAAAAACAAATTTCCACTCAATTCTATATTCCACTGGCCAACCAGTGCAGTTCACAGAGCACAGGAGTGATGTGATCACGCTTCTTAGTTCCAGTAAGCAATCTAGCAGCAGCATTTTGAACCATTTGTAATCTAGCAATAGAAGAGTTGAAAAGGCCAAAATAAAGTGCATTACAATAGTCTAATCTTGAAGTGATGGATAAATGAATTACAGTTTCCATGTCTTAAAGAGAGAGGAATAGTTCTCAATTGGAAAAAATGGCCTTCACCACCCTGTTTATTTGATTACCGAATGTGAGTGAAGAATCCAGGTAGACTCCAAGGTTTTTGACTAAACTACTGAAATTTGGAGATAAGGGACCAAGAGCATTACTCAGGTCAGATACAGAACTAGGAGGCCCAAATATGATCACTTCAGTTTTCTTTTCTTTTAGTTGTAAGAAATTCATGGCCATCCAACATTTGATGTCATTAAGATAGTTAAACAGGTTTAGCAAAGAGCCAGAATCACCAGGAGTGACTGGAAGGTAAAACTGTGTATCATCTGCATAGCAATGGTACTGAACACTGTATTTTTTCCAAAAATGATCCAAGTGGGAGCATATACAGTGAAAATAAAAGAGGGCCTAAAATGGACCCTTGGGGGACACCACACTTGATTTAAGCAAAAGAAGAAGAAGAAATATCCAACCTAGCTGAAAAGGTTTTATTGCTCAAATAGGACATTTGCAGAACTGTGCCCTGTAGATCAACTTAAAAGAGAATGCCGGTGTGATTCTGTCTTAAAATATGTTAAATAATGATAGCAGCACGGTCTTGTCGCACATAGTTCACTTGCACCTGACCCCTCCTCTCGGGAATACGGCTAGTTAACCGATTGGCTACAGACAGGCTTAACGTTGGAGTCAATCGGGCACCTCTGAGTTGAACACTGTAGCTTACCTCCATAATTTCCGCCATTGACAAAGCTCAAAGTTACTCCAAACTTCATTCTGTAGATTCCTGTGGGTGTTTCAATCGAGACACAGAGAACTTTGAAAGTGCACATTTAGCTATAAGGTTATATACAGCTTGTCTCTATCTAGCTTGTAAGCTTCCGTCGCCGTGTTTCATCTAACCTAATGCGAGATCGACATACTGAGTAGTGAACTACTCTCCATCTCACGTTAGTTCAGACGAAACACGCTTACAAGCAGTGTTGGGGAGTAACGGAATACATGTATTCGGAATACTGTATTCAGAATACAAATTATGAGTAACTGTATTCAGTTACAGTTACAGCTAAAATGGGTGGTATTTAAAATACAGTTACTTTGTAAAAATCAAGGGATTACTCAGTGATATTTTACCGTTTCTCGTGTTTAGCTATCCCCTCTCTAATTTGGGTAATTCCTCGCATTGTCAGAAACTTAGCCAAACAAAGCGCAATAAGAGCTACTAAACATCCTCCTATCAAAGACATCAGTAACACCACTGCGTCTAGCAAATGAAATTTACCCCACTCAGTGGCAAGACAGATATGCCTGTTACACATAATCATACTATATAGGCTAAGCAAGTAGGCCTAGGACTAAATAATATAGCTGGCACAATTAGAAACAAAATTAGCTAAATAACATTTATGCATTCTGTCCATAGACTGAAAACGTGTGTTTATAGAAATCTCTTTTATAGAAACCTTTTATCTCTCACCTGCAAGTTGACTCAGGGAGCGTCACAAAAATTGTAAAAGCAATGTTAAATGTTTGGGAAAATGCTTTTTCGTTTTGCTAGGTCCTGTTACAACAAACTTTAAGCTCATCTAATTAATAAGAAAAAAAAAGTATTATGTTTACTGATCTCAAAATCTGAGGCCAGCTAGTGGCCGAGGCCATACTGCATATGTTGCCTATTAGGAAAACTCCTAATGCTCCTTGCTTACATTACCAAACCCTAATATTGTCTCATCTACTGCAAATGTATGTATTGGAGACTGGGGCTGAACCACCAATTTGTTGATAAAAACAAACAAGAATTTGCAAGGTGTGATTGCTACATTCATGTAGCTGTAAAAAGGCATAACATTAAAAGTAATCCAAAGTATTCAGAATACGTTACTCATATTGAGTAACGTAACGGAATACGTTACAAAATACATTTTGGGGCATCTATTCTGTAATCTGTAACGGAATACATACAAAGTAACCCTCCCAACACTGCTTACAAGCTAGATAGAGACAAGAGACCCCCCGGCAAAAAACATAGTGTAGTAGCCTACACTTAACCAGTCACTGCCAACTGAGAGCCCACAGCCACGGCGGGCTACCTTAAAAGTACAACTGAAAGCTTGCAGCCACGGCGGCCTCCCTTAAAAAAGTAGCCTAACTAGGATGTCTTTACCTTAGATCTGTATGCGCCCTGTCTAGGCTGTCGCAAATATGATCTTTGTAATCCACTTGTCTTGCAGTTTGATTTTCTACGATTTCTACGACTAGCCTCGAGCTATATACTGGTTTGCCATTTTCTGCCTCTTGTTTTGTATGTTCTAATCTGTGTTTAGGCTAATGCCTTTCCGCTTCTGAAAACCAGATTTGTGCAAGGACATTTTCACATTGAGCTAACTCGTTAGGTCTCGAGCCCGCGAAGGTTCGGGCGAGGGCAACAATTGATACATTTTTACAAACAACATTGATTCAGAAACAGAGAGAACTCTTTATTTAGCCTTTTTCATTTAGATTTTTTTGGGCCCCTCTCCACACCGGTCCTGGGTGCAATTGCTACTGTTGCTACCCCTCTAGAACCGGCCCTGAGGTGCTGGTCCACTCCAACGCTAAACCTGTTTGTAGCCAATCTGTTAACTATGAACTATGTGTGACAAGTCCATGCTCCGATCATTATTTAACATATTTTAAGATAAAATCACACCGGTCAAGTCTATATTAGCACAAATGCCTGTTTCAATCAAAAAAGATATAAAATACACATTGACTGAATTTATCCCCTAGTTTAACCCTATCCTATGGGAGACGTAAGGGATAACGGCCGCCGAGGTGTCCCGATATAATAAAATAATGGACGAGGCGAAGGCGAGGAACAGCCCAAGGGCTATTTGCCTACGCTAAGTACCTGTTCGGTTGGGGTACTATTTTGATATGAAAGAACATCCACAAGGCTGCATTCTAAAGAACACTGGTGAAACTTTTTTACACAACAAATGCCTCAGGTGTCCTGTTATCAATAATTAATGGACACCCTGACAGCCAATCATAAAACAGTATTCCATTCCACCACCCAAACTTACTGAATTGACAAAGGTGATGATGGGGCCATAAGTTGCTACAGAGGCAAGGAGAACCCCTTTAGGCAAGGATTCCTGCTACTTCTATGCTTCCACCTCGTCCATGATTTTCCTTATTCAACGGTTATGCCTAACTTCACATGTGTTTTAAAGGCACTGATTCTAACGGTCATTGTTTGGGGAAAACTTCTTTGTTATTGTTTGATTCTAGAGCAGAGGTTCCCAAACTGAGGCGCGCTCTCCCCAGGGGGATGGCAAATAATTTGAGGGGAGGCACGGAAGGTTGATTCACAAAAACGGACAACGTATATGACACAATGCTTTCTCTTACTACTGCTTCTGCATTCCAAGCGAATCAGTGAACATCAGAGGGTCATTCCACGTCAATTCAACAAGAGCCCGCGCACTTAGGTCTCAAAAAATCTGAAAAAATCACCAAATGTACCCATGGTACTTAAGAGAAAGACTGTAAATTTATTTCAATGTAAGATGTATACTTTCCATGTTACAGCCATTTTTACTGGGGGAGGGGGTGCCCATTTTGTTCACGCTCTTTTTTTTGTCAAAGTTCACAAGCCCATAGCTCAAGAACTAAACCATGTAGGAAGCTCAAATTTTGCATGCTGGTACATAGATAGGAATAGTTTGTAGCAAAACTGTCAGTTTTGGTCTGGATGATCCTGCATGGTCATAGCATTCCCTCAAAGATGATAAAAATTTTATTGGAGTTTTTAGCTGTGCTCTGTTTAGGCCTTCAGAAGACATATTTATACCCAACATAGGTTCTTGATTTTTTTCCCTTGTAGAGATAAGTAGAAACACTCTCATAAAAAGCATTGAATAGAAAGGAAACTCTATCAGTGTTTGAACAGAAGACCGCACAAGTCTGACAAATCATTTTGGGTGTCATTTTCAGAGCACCAGAACACCTTGTGGGATTGTCCACAGATTTTCTTTATATATTTTTCTTTATTCTCCATGAATTCCTCTTTTTAAAAATGCCAATTTGACTTGTCTTATGTGACGTTTTCTTTTTTAATTTCTACCCTGAACATGGGCAAAATGCACATTGAGAGCAACATGTTTCCTATAACATTAATGTAAAGAATAAATAATCAAATGCAAATTTTGCCCTGACATGATCACCTGAGAGTCCCTGTGCAGGGGCGCAGGTATCCTTTTCAATTTCAATGATTTAAGGAGCACCTGTGGTTACTCTCAGTAGTGGTTCTGTGCACCTCCACCTATCCTAATAAGGCCTGATGAAGCTAACATGATGACCTGAAGGCACATGAGTAGAGGTGAGGTAGAGGCCTTTCTGAGTGTTACGAGTTCAACATTGGTCTCAGCCAGGTCACTCAGCCTCAGGAGGTTATGCTTCCTTCAAAGAAATATGCCAATCAAGATTTTTTTCCAGAGTTGTATCATCAAAAAACACATTAATTGAATAAAATATTACCAACCTTGTATAATGAGACTGATGACATTCACTTTCAGCAGAACCAAAAGAGCAGCTTGGAAGATTTGTGGCAATTTAAGATTCAAGAGTGACAAAAGGTGCCACTGGGATCACTGAAATAAAAGGCCTCTATCCCACCTCTACTTAGGTGCCCCCAGGTCATCACATTAGCTTCACCAGGCCATGTTAGGACAGGGACTCTCAGGTGATCATGTCAGGGCAAAATTTTCCTTTGGTTATGTATTCTTTACATTAATGTTACAGAAAACATATTGCTCTCAATGTGCATTTTGCCCATGTTCAGGGTGGAAATTAAAAAAGAAAACGTCACATAAGACAAGTCAAATTGGCATTATTAAAAAGAAGAATTCATGGAGAATAAAGAAAAAAATATATAAAAAATCTGTGGACAATCCCACAAGGTGTTCTGGTGCTCTGAAAATGACACCCAAAATGATTTGTCAGACTTGTGCGGTCTTCTGTTCAAACACTGATAGAGTTTCCTTTCTATTCAATGCTTTTTATTAGAGTGTTTCTACTTATCTCTACAAGGGAAAAAAATCAAGAACCTATGTTGGGTATAAATATGTCTTCTGAAGGCCTAAACAGAGCACAGCTAAAAACTCCAATAAAATTTTTATCATCTTTGAGGGAATGCTATGACCATGGAGGATCATCCAGACCAAAACTGACAGTTTTGCTACAAACTATTCCTATCTATGTACCAGCATGCAAAATATGAGCTTCCTACATGGTTTAATGCTTGAGCTATGGGCTTGTGAACTTTGACAAAAAAAAGAGCGTGAACAAAATGGGCACCCCCCTCCCCCAGTAAAAATGGCTGTAACATGGAAAGTATACATCTTACATTCAAATAAATTTACAGTGTTTCTCTTTAGTACCATGGGTACATTTGGTGATTTTTTCAGATTTTTTTGAGACCTAAGTGCGCGGGCTCTTGTTGAATTGACGTGGAATGACCCCAGAGGCATGCATGTTTATGTGTGCACTTAAGGCACACCAGTGACTGCTTCAGTGAGCTCAAGTCTAAGAGACAGATATCCATCATAAGGATATTTGTGATATGCATCGTAAAAACTAGGGCACTGAATGGTGACCTCAGAACCAGCACAGCTTTAGCGTATATACCCTCTATCAACACTTCAGTGGAGGACCCCACTAACACAGATGGCAACTGAGACCGACTGATGTTAGAGGGAGGCGAACAACTCGCTGAACGGGTGTTCCGTGACGGAGCTCTAAGATGTCTCCTCACCTGACTACCCTGCTGCTTGGCCCTACTGATCAGCTTCCGGTTTACTAATCGCTGGTTCTCAGGGCATGTGCAATGTGGCTTTTGACAAAACATGGCAAGAGAAAGAAGCAGATTCCGTAGGCTTCAGCAACCTTGAAGAAACCAACACTGTGGACCTGGCTGTGGCAGCAGTTTCTGTGCTCTGGTCTGTGAGATCGATACGGAGGCGGGAGACACAGAATACGCTGTCAAGAGTCTTGTCACCAAAGACGCAAGCTCCCCGACTTCGCCCCTCAAGCTGTCCACCTCATCTCACCGCAGATTTTGCAAGCTGTCCACCTGACATTACCATAAAGCTTACTGATCGCTTGGCTTATGGCAAGCTAGGAGTACAGAGCAGAAACGTTGTACCATCACACTTCACAACAGCCCAGCCATTCCATGCAAAGTATGATGTTTCTCACACTTGGTGGTGTAGCTCACTTGCTCTCTGCAGTACATGCACACTCCTGCAATGCACTGCACCTGCCATTAGCTATGTTTGTTGTGGGTTTTCTTTGGTTTTGTTGTTTGTTTTTATCTTTGTGTTCCTTTTCACCCTATGATGTATGTGACCCAGCATGTGGGCATGCTGTTTGTTTTGGTTGGAGGAGAGTTTAAAATCCCCTAAAAACAACACTGTATTTTGTTCCGTATAGGTCTGCCCTATCTTCAATATTAACTCCATGTACCATAATGCCTCTGGGTTTAGAATTCTTCTGTGATGTGTTATGACTTACTGTAAAATTAGACTAATGCACTCTGACGGTATACATTTCATATACTGTACTATCTCGTCCTATTCATATATTTGATAACTCACTGTACTACTTTGGTATCTGTATGTTCTTGTTACCAAAAAAAAAAACAGTAAAATTTTTTGGCTTTTAAGCCAACAAGATTTGGTTCTTGTATTTTATATTAACTTACTTTTTAACTTTCTGCTCAATCAATGATAATCTGTAGATGTGACATCGCAAGGTATGTCTGACTTTATTATATTTAAAACATGTCTTTCACATAATGCACATAGGAAGCCCACAAATTGGTAAGTCCCGAATAGATAGAAGCTTTTAGAATATTCATGCACAAAAATGTATCTATTATCTATTCGGGACTTCCCAATTTGTGGGCTTCAAGTCAGAAAGATGTCTTGCACTACAGAGGTCTGAGATGCGCTAAAGTAAGGTGACCAGATTTCTTGAGAAAAATCGGGGACATGTTGGTGTTCGGCGGGAAAATAAAATAAAATAAAACATTAGGGTTTTTTTCCCCCTCTCTCCAAATTAGAGGGGGGGTATTTCATCCATAAATAGCTGAGGAGGCCTTCTATATTTGCCCTTTCAGTAGGCTATACACTTATTTCTGACAAAAAAAAAAAAAAAAAAACTGGACACATGATATGGGCTGATACTGGATACTGAATAATGCATTGTGTATTATTCTGTATCCTAAGGCCATCATAGGGTCTGTCAATGGTCGTATGAAGTGATAGACCTTTTAACTACTTTAAATGTGGGACCCACCTATCTGCACCAATCTGTAGGCTATGCCTTTTCCATAAAGGGGAAATAACCCATAAAGAGAGATTATTTCAATAATGTATCTACTGCTGACATTAATCATCATGGGCAGAAGTCATATACCAACCACCTTTGGTATAATATCGACACAATAACAAATAGATCAAAGTTTTTTTTTAAGAAAAAAAAAATAGCCTACTCGAGTCTTTTAAATTCGTTGGGGTTAGAGAAAGAAAACTCAGATCCTACATATTTACTGACCGTAGCGTTGACACCTGAGTTGTTTGAGAAAGATAACGCTGAAATGAGATACAAGACTTGCGTTTGCTGAACCGGCAAAGGCCATTTGTCGCAGTTCCATCAAGTGCGTAAAATGCGCAAAATGGTTTTGCGAGGAGAAAATAGTCAATTAAAAATGTTGATGTCAAGGAAGAGTGTAGTTTTTCAGTTTTCCAGGCCAGACAACCAAAAAGAAGGAAGATCCAATCAAAAACGGGACAGGTGGCAACTCTTTAAGGCATGGATTAAAAATGTAACTCAGCTGCAACTGGTTGGCTGTTATGTTACGAACCTGTGCCATCGGGACATCGGGGACATTTCGGGGACAGCCCATCAAAATCGGGGTCTGTCCCCAAAAAATCGGGGACGTCTGGTCACCCTACGCTAAAGGGCGCTGAAAAAAATTCTAGCCAACTGAAATAGCCTTTGAACTAACTTTTTTTGAAGTTTTGAAATCACTTTCAGTTAAACTAAGCGAAGTAGAAGAGAGTGCTAAACATCAAAAAATGAGTTCGGAAAGAGAAAGAGAGGACAGTGGAGGGGCGAAAAAGTAAGCACAGGCCACAAACTTATCGGACAGAGTGGGAAAAAGACCCCAGTTTTGAAGGATGGCTAAAACCTGACCAAGGAAATAACACTAAAGCATTCTTTTTTTCTGTTCGGCCCTAAGTAGCAAGACTTTCTCCAGTTAGTGTGACTGTGCACAGCTTGTTTAAAAGTGGCTGTATTATTTTGGAAAGTGGCTGTATTATTATTTGGAAAATAAATTTGTTGAAAAATAGACATATTTTATGCCTTTGGTTTGTGTACGATATTTTTTGTAAAAAAAATAAATAATAATTTTGAGGTTTTGGTATGTTACTTGGACATCTCCAGTCTGGCAACACTGCCCCAAACCCCCTCTCCCTTCTCCCACCTGTTGTGTGAGACTTCAGCACCACGTAAATTGGATGAGGATGCTCCATTTCTGCATTTGGATGATAGAAAACTTCAACATGATCTCACAGATCTGTGAAATGAACACAATTCTTAAAGCCCCATAGCCTTCGAGAAAAATTCAGCGCAACGCATTTCAAATTCCGTATTACAGCTACTGTAGCCTGCATGCAGATGTCGGTCTATAGCGAGAACACAAACAATATGACTGTTTTCAGCTTACGTATTCCAAGATGGCGGCAATACATGGAGAGTCTACCCCAGTTAATGTGCATCCAAATGCGAAATTTCAAGCCAATACAGACACACGGAATTAATAGTCCTGGTTAATATTTATGAAACAGGACAAGCTTGTCAACAGGTAAAGCAGATTTTGATATTGAACAATAAAAACGTTACACATTTTTTTTTTTTATCTAATATTAAGTTAATCTGCTACAAAGACCTAGTTCAAACTTCTAGTTGCTCAGATGTCTTAGGTCTTCTTTGTCATGTCTTCCTATTTATGATGCATGTTTTTTTGTTTTTTGCATTGTATGGGCAAAACATCTGGACTGCAGACTTGATGGTGCCTTTCCAGATGCGTAAGCTGCCCATGCCACACGCACATGCAACCCCATACTATCAGAGATGCAGCCTTCTGAACTGAGCGCTAACAATAAGCGATTGTCCTCTTGTCCGGATGGCACTGCATCCCAGTTTTCCAAAAACAACTTTGAATTTTAATTTGTCTGACCACAGAACCGTTTTCCACTTTGCCACAGTCCATTTCAAATGAGCCTTGGCCCAGAGAAAACGCCTGCGCTTCTGGATCATGTTTAGAAATGGCTTCTTTTTTGACCTATAGAGTTTTAGCTGGCAACAGTGGATTGTGTTCACCGACAATGTTTTCTGGAAGTATTCCTGAGCCCAATTTGTGATTTCCATTGCAGTAGCATTCCTGTATGTGATGCAGTGCCGTCTAAGGACCCGAAGATCACAGGCATCCAGTATGGTTTTCCGGCCTTGACCCTTATGCACAGAGATTGTTCCAGATTCTCTGAATCTTTTGATGATATGCACTGTAGATGATGATACTTTCGAACTCTTTGCAATTTTTGTCTGAGAGACACCTTTCTGATCTTGCACTACTACCTTTTGCCACAGCAACAGGAAACTGATGATTCTCTGCCCATCTTGACTTCTGCGAGACACTCTGGGAGGCTCTTTTCATACCCAATTATGTTGCCAATTGACCAAATAAGTTGCAAATGGGTCTTCCATCTGTCCCTTATATGTACATTTGACTTTTCCGACCTCTTAAGCTATGTTTAGACTGCAGTCCAAAACCAATATATTGTAGCCTAGAAATCTAGACGCAAGCGGCGGCAAATACATTTGCTCAGCCTGTAGGCCTACAGTACGTCTAGCAGCAAGCCATAGGGAATTTGATTGGATGACACCGTTGGCTGAATCTCTGTATCAACTGCGTTCACATTGCTTGTTAAACTGCTCATATCCGATCTCCATGTCGGCTAATCACCTGTCATATCCACGTGGGTTGGTACCCTAACATGTCATGCCCACAAATAATAAACAAAACCGTGGAGGGTTGAATGTAGATTCTTTCTCTCTCAGATGTTTAAGTGGGGCCGTAGCACACAGCTACAAGTAACAATGAAGTATCAGAGATGGAAGAATAGCGTTACTCATCTTTATTAAAGTGCATTAATGCAGTCCAGCACAGCTGTTAGTTGCCTCTCTGGTGCGTGGTTGAACTGACGTTGCTTTCCACAATCAAGGTAAATTCCAGGTCAACTTGCTGCAAATCCATAACGCGCACTGACTCATTATAGCAGTGGTTCTCAAACTTTTTCTGTCATTCCCCACTTTAGAAGGCCGAGAATTTCCACGCCCCACCGAGATGAATGGGTAGGCCTGAAGATGGACACATAGCCACGTAAACTAATAGAATTTCTAAAGTCAAGCTAAATTTCTTTCAAACTGCTCATCACAGCATCTAGCAAATAATACCATTGGAAAGCTTAATTTACGGTCATATGCGCATAGTCTATCTGACGAATGCTCTGCGAGTAATCTGACAGACAACGTGAATTCCGAGGACATGGTGCAGCCAAAGAGATGTCTCGCGCCCCACCTGTCGGGTGTCTGCGCCCCACAGTTTGAGAAACACTGCATTATAGCAAACAATACCGTTTTTTAAAAGGAGCGTTAACATTAATCTCTCACTTCCGTCCATCTGCATTCCACATGTTGATGTTTGTGTCACGTGACAAATGACGAAAGTGACACGGTGAAATCCTATCCATGTGGTTAAACTGTTCAGATTGCAGCAATTCCGATATGAATCGCAATTGACACCACATAGGTACGTAGGCTGTATCAGATTCGGAAAAAAAACTGAATTCTGCTGTTCAGACCACCCGAAATCAATTCTAGATACAATATGGAGTATGCAAAAAAACGGATTTGGGATGCCAATCTGAACGAGGCTTTATTGCTACCCGTCCCAACTATTTTGGAATGTGCAGCTCTCATAAAATCCAAAATGAGCCAATATTTGGCACAATATTTCAAAATGTGTCACATTCAACATATGCCATGTTATCTAGGCCTACATATTTTGTTAATAAAATATAGGTTTGACATTTGTAAATTATTGGATTCCATTTTTATTCACAATATGTGCAGTGTCCCAACTATTTTGGAATTGGTTTGTACTATCACCCAAATGATTTGTGGTCAGAATATATTTATTCGCAGCCAAATTCATCTGCAGTGTCCTGATGTTGCTAGCTAACTCACAAATTAGCCAACTGTTAGTCTTAGCTCCGGTTAGCTTGCTAATAGGCAAATTGATTATATTAGATAGGGTGACCATATTTTCATTTGGGAAAACCACGACACCTTGGGTGGAGGGGTATGAGATGTGCACTATTGAAATAGTAGGCCTATTTGAATTTTTTTTTTTTTTTTTTTTTAGTTTTGAACTCCCCCTCCTAATTATGGACTTTGCTAAATGCTAAACTCATTTATTGTATTATTATTATATGCATGTCTAGCTGCTATAGAAAAAGGGGAAGGTCTGAAATACCCCAGCACCACCTAAATTGGATGAGGGTGCTCCAATTCTGCAATTGGATGATGATAATCTCACAGAAATCTGTGAAATGAACACAATTCATTAAAAAAGCAATCTGTGGTGGGAGCACACTATTGTAGACTTTATTGGGATGTAAACAGATATCACACCCACTGAAAGTTAATGAGACACAGCTTCTTCCCAATACATCACTGAGCAATGCTGAATATGCAGCTGTCTCTTTTCAGCACAGATTCTTTAGGCTATTCATGATTTTGTGTCAACAGTGTAACATGCCACTAATTATGTTTGGAGAAAACATATTTTATTTTAGTGGGTGAGTTGTGATTCATTTCACTTCTGTGAGATCAGGTTGAAAACTTATCTCAAAGTTTGCAGGTCTTATAATGTGTGATGATTTCATCAAAATCCCTCTTCTAATGGGCGATCTTTACACTGAAATTGAGCCATCTTATTCTCAAGCAAGTACATTTCCAATGATACCAACGGATAGATCTGATTGTCTAGTTTAATAGTTAAGGCCCCCACTTGCAACATTTAGTCTAGGTAAAATTTTGACGTTTCCTATTCATTACACCTTTATGTAAATTGCCTAGAACTCACTAGAATTGATAAATGACATGTTCCGGAGTGAAATGAGCCCCTTCACGAGATTGTCCGACCCTCCTAGAGGCAGATACCGCCTATGCAAGATCAGGCAACATGTCCCGCTATTGTAAGTTTTGGTTAGCAAGCAAGCTAGGTCACGTGACTTAGCCGGAGCTTACTGTTTGAACTACTACGCGATTTGTGACTTCTCACGGTGCTGATCCACTAACCACGTCAACGTTTCTAGCAAAACGCGAGTCCCCTGCGTTGTTTACAGGAGGCGTGTCATTTCAAATTTCAGTTGGCTGCTCTTTCCTGCTCCTGTTTGGTTGATTCCAACGGCTCAAACACGACGCTGTACTGGCATTGGCTAATAAGGCTGCGTTTGACGCCTTAATTTGCATAATGTTCAGCCGAGCCCAACTTTTGACGTGACGGATGAACGCGCTGCCTTCCCACAATGCTTTGCGGGACGATTTGACGTGCTCCATTGAAAAAGAACTGAAATCGCGACGCCGGTTATACTTGACGTGACCAGTGGATCTCCACGGTCAAGGTGCCTGTCCATTAACCGCGTCAACGTTTCTAGCAAAACACGAGTCCCCTGCGTTGTTTACAGGAGGCGTGTCATTTCAAATTTCAGTTGGCTACTCTTTCCTGCTCCTGTTTGGTTGATTCCAACGGCTCAAACACAACGCTGTACTGGCATTGGCTAATAAGGCTGCGTTTGACGTCTTCATTTGCATAATGTTCAACCAAGCCCAACTTTTGACAAGACGGATGAACACGCTGCCTTCCCACAATGCTTTGCAGGACGATTTGACGTGCTCCATTGAAAATTAACTGAAATCGCGACGCCGGTTATACTTGACGTGACCAGTGGATCTCCACTGTCAGCGCATTCAACTGTTGATACATTTTGTTAGCGGCGTTCTCCATCGACTACGCAATTCTAAATGGCAGAAACGCTTAATAACTGCTTTGTTTGGGTGTTAGCTTACTGGATGATGCCACCGGATCCTGCATAGGTTCTCTTTAATACCAAATACCTCCATTGTAAGAGCAGGTATACCCATATAAAGTTTCCGAAAGACAATGAAGCAAAACCCGCGATATGTATAGCGCACGCAAAAGGATAACGCTAGATTAATTGAAGTGCCCATCGGCTATCTTCTGATTATAAGAACAGGGCTGCCCGCACGGATTACTTCACACGCAGCGCCGTGTGCAGTGTCCTAGTGCCTGTAAATGTAATGTAAGTAAGTATGCCTTTAATTATCCCGCCATGGGGAAATTCATTTGTTGCAGCAGTAACATACAGATTGTGCAAAGACAGTAGACAGTATACATACAACAACACAGGACCAGGAGGTAAAAAGTATATGTAGGATAGATAAAAAACAGATGTTAAGGACAATAGAAATGTCTCTGCTAAAAACAACAAGTACATTAGTAAAAGTGAAAGTGCATTTGTAAAAAGTGCATTAGCTGCTTCATAAAAGGGAGGAGAGGGTGCTAGGACAATAATAAATAAGTAACTTAAAAAGTTAAAAAAGATAAAAAGACCACCACCACCATCATCATCATCATAATGGTCCAATGATGAAGGTAATTTAAAAACAGGACATTTCCTCACTTTCTAAAAATAACCCCGGACGCCCAGGACAGGGCATGCATACGGACATGTCCGTCGAAATACGGACGTATGGTCACCCTACACACACTGCCACCAGCTAGCCCAGGCTAGGTGGCATCAGTAGGCACTTGCAACCTCTATTCACCTGTGCTCACAAACAGGCTTGAAAAGCTACACACACCACTACAAAGCTGAATAACCCAACATCATCATGTCTCTCTCTCTCTCTCTCTCTCTCTCTCTCACACACACACACACACACACACACACACACACACACACACTCAAAGCAACCAACATAATTTTAATATAGGTTTCACACCAATACATGTTAGGTTGACAAGCTAGCAAGCTATCGTAAGCACTGCCTAGATAAGTGTTAGTTTGCTTACAACTAAGATAGTAACATTACTGATGATGCTATGGTGGGCAACCATTGAAAAATAATTCATATATGATAACTAAGTACAGCTTCTACTTATTTTGCAGATATATTTACCAATTTACCACTTAGTTTAACACATTTACCTTTGCTCCGCTATCAGTCAGCCGCTTAATCTGCCTTCCACCTCGAGCGTGAGATAACGTTTCAAAACAGACCGCTCGAGCATAAGATGACGGCCAAATCAAAAACCAATCACGGTAGAGACCTTCTAGCCAATCAGCGGCGAAAAGGGCGGAACCTTCCCCTACCATCCTAGCCTACGTTTCGCAAATTCGCGCCCAGGACAGGGCATGAAATACGGACATGTCCATCGAAATACGGACGTATGGTCACCCCAATATTAGAGAAACACAGCTTACTGGCTACTTGTTGACAGCAAAATCGTATGAACATGCTAGATTGTGAATGTTGCCATGTTAATAAATTTAGATGTGTTCAGAAGCCTACAGAAGTGCCATTTTGACGGTTAGCTTTCTATGTAGCAGCTAATGTTCATAGACAACAGCACTAAGCTGTGAAGTTCTGACAGAGGTGGAAAAAGTACAGAAAAATTGTAACTAAGTAAAAGTATCTTTACTTTGCTTAAATTCTACTCAAGTAAAAGTAGCTATCAAAAAATCTACTCAAGTAAAAGTAAAAATTACTTCATTTAAAATGTACTGAAAGTACAAGTTACTTAGTTACTTATCAATTATTTCATGTGAAAAAAAAAAAAAAAAAATCAGTGTTCAGGCTTGATAGTGAAAAAAATCCTGAGCCTGAATTTTTCATCCATCACGGGGAGGTGGGCACAGGTGGGGGTGATATATTTTCGTCACACTTTTAAAACACTTTGGTTATGAGCAAAGTATTCTCAAGGCAAGTATTTTTTCCCCACAGTCATATTGGTACAGCGCCTGAATACTATTGGCCTGAGTGCTAGGGGGTTGCCCCAAGAATTCATAAACAACCTGCTCAGCAACCACAATCAAACTTGTTATTATGAATGAATGAATGAATGAATGTCATTGATCAGTGACATCCATATCCAAAGGGTAGGGCTGAAGCTTCAGCTTATGATACAGCTTCAGCTTGTGATTTGTTAATTCTGACATCACGAGAGTGCTGGATAGCCGACTTACATATTGGCGGTATTGAGCTTGACTGAAGCAATGGTTAAACTGGCTGACAACATTCCCTGGGTGAGATATGGCCAAGGATCTCCTTTTCTTTTCGATTAATCTCTTCCACCGATTGCTTGGCTTTTCTCAACATTTACTGGAAGCAGCAGCATCTAGGCTACAGTAAATAGTCTCAATTTACTTTCAGTTCAAGCCAAATGTTTTTTTTCCCCCACATTGATTTTTTTACTCAGTAATCAGGGAGGTTTCAAAATGAAGTGAAGTACAAAGTACAATACTTGTCTCAAAATATACTCAAGTAAAAGTATAATTACCTATTTGAAAAACTACTTAAAAATTACAAATTACTCAGAAAAACTACTTAATTACAGTAATTTGAGTAAATGTAATTAGTTACTTTCCACCTCTGAGTTCTGAGCTTTCATTGGTTAACAGAAAAATAGGCGAAATTTAAACATTACTGTGTAGTTTGTAACCCTCTAATAGAAAGAAAACACTTACATAAAACAATATTGTGGGTTTTGTTCTTGTAAACTGACACATCCACAATTATTTTAGCCATGACTGCTGAAGTAGTCCGTTTTGCTTTGAGAGTAACGTAATCAATCAAGTTTCAACGTTTGTCAAGTTCCTGGTTCTATTTTTGCAAGGGGGAGGGGGACAAAATCCCCCTTTATGCAGACTCAGTCCAACTCTCATTGGTTGATAGAACTTTAAAGAATCTTTTCTTATTGTGATATAATGGGACAGGAAGTAAATGTATCATGATGCCAGATCTTACTCTGTATTCCTTGACCTTTGGTATTGACCTTACCAGTTAATTTCCATTAAACTATTATTCTCTTCAACTGTCTCTCTCTTCAATTCTCTGTATCATCTGTTCAACCTTTTCATCTTTGCTCTTTTTTCCCCTGTATTATCTATTCAACTCTTGGCAACTTTGTACATTTTTGCCTTTTTCTCTTCAATTCTCTGTATCAGGGTGAAGTAAGGTAGCCTAATTTGGGACATCAGGTAAAATGGGACGAATAAGCTTTTAGACCTTTTTAAAAAAATGTTTCTACAAGGTAGCCACACTTTGCTCGGATTACTGCTTTGTACACTTTTTGCATTCTCCTGGTGAACCTCAAGAGGCCAGCAAAGTAAAATAAATACGACAAATCTGAACTGTAAAGAAGGTAAACATTTTACCCATACTAACAACTTTAAAGTAGTTACACACAAGATAGATCTCATTCATTCCAGCCATTGATATCATCGCCACATATTTTCAATATGAAATAATACAAGGTAAAATCTGACTATTTTCCAGGTGTAAATACGATGAAACAGCTTTAAAAGAAAGTTTGGATTGTTCTATTGCATTTGCAAACACTTTTTTTTCACTCACTTACACTTACACTTAGACCTCTTGACGACAGGATGAATTTCTTGTACTTTCAGCACATGGCAGTATGTTAAATAAATATCAAATTAAATGCATAAAGTTAATGCCATGAGTATACAGAGGACCTCAAAACTACATTTTTGATGGCCTTTTAATTTTTTAACTCCTTCACTGCTGCTCAAAGCACTCGACCACATCCTGCTGTATGCTAATCTGAGGGACCATCCAGAGACGGACAGCACAGAGGGGGAGAAGGTTCATAGGGGAAAAGAGGCCCAAAATCTCCTACTCTGTCCTACATTCCCTCCTCTCTCTTCATATTTGACTTTATAGTATAAATGTCTTTTGCAAATACAACAATCTCATAATCATTTAAAATTAAGCAGCAAACAAACTAGGTCTCGGATTCTAGTTCTTGTAACATGTTGATATGTAGGGCTACATTATAGGCATCATACGCTTACACTAAATACAGGTAGTCTATAAAATCAGTGATCATATCAACTAATTGTCAGAGAAGTTATGTACTTATGTTAGCTAATTGTCATTGTTAGTGTGAGGCCGTTAATGTGCTGCTATTTCTACACAACTGTGTTTTAAGGTCAAACTGGGAACATAAAAAAACTAAACAAAACATAAACATTAAAATGGGCCGATTCTCAAAACGCTGTACTTAGTCGGTGATTCC
>JAODXP020000038.1:389026-413412 GCA_027497455.2 Sardinella longiceps | reverse complement strand
AATTTAATATAATAGGCTAATAGATTAGAGACTGTGGAATACTGGGGTTTACTGTTTAAATACACAATAAAAATGTTTAGTCCACAACAGAAAATTGTTGAAAATAAACCAAAATAATAGAGGCCTGCTATTAAATAAAGCAATTAACTAAACCAATAACTAGTATGCGTTACTAATTAGAGCTATACATATGGAGTGTAGAAGGGTGATTTTTATATTGGGTTAGATGTGCGAAGGGCGCTGTGGCTTACAAACAAAAAGTTTGATTCCATGGTCAAAATTTACAGGATTTTTGTCAGACACAGGTGACAACCCTACTCTTGCCTTGTGCCGTTAATTGGAGTCCCCTAGACTTAGTCCTCAGTACCCTTTGTACATGCAGAGTCCCCCACAGCAAAGATCAAATAGACACTTGCCTGGACTTATTTTTATTGTACGCATCTCACAAACGCTTTGCCAGGAAAGAACAGTGGGACCTTCACATCCCAAGGATGTGCTAAAACCTCTGGAACAGCAAAATGGCAGATAAAAGTGAATTCTAAATTGGTATTGTGTACCAATAATTGGTATTATTCTATATGGAGTACATTATAATTATGTACATTACAATGTGTTTTATTAACCTAATAGAGAGTGGGGTCATGATCAGGTGTGTGGTTGCATGAAATATGGTAGTATAGCCAATATTAATGTTACTTTTCAACCAAACCATAACTCATTTATGATATGCCCCAGAAAGTCTGCTAGCCCAGTGACACGTGCACAAAATGGTCTTAACTCCAATACGCTTCTACACTGATGTTTCTATATCTATATAATACAGATCTACTGACCCTGGTGCTCTTGGGAGTGTCTGGTTCTGGGAAGAGTGCCAGTGGGAACACCATCCTGGGGGAGAACCGCTTCCTATCAAGGCCCAGCTCTACTCCTGTCACCACTGAGTGCATGCAGGTCATTAAGAACATCAATGGAATAGTCGCTAAAATCATTGACACTCCTGACTTCTTCAGTGACGGCATTCCTATGCAAAGCACACATGTTGTCCAATGCAGACAGCTGTGTGATGGTGGTCAGTGTGTGTACCTGTTGGTCATTCAGATTGGCCGTTTCACTGAGGAGGAAAGAGATGTTTTAGAGAGGTTAGAGAAAACACTGCAGACCAACATAAGACAAAGGACCGTCATCCTCTTCACATATGGGGAAGATCTGGAAGACCAGCATATTGATGATTATCTCAGGAAGACAACCCCACACTTCCAGCAGGTCATCGTTAAATGTGGTAACAGATATCAGGTGTTCCATAACAAAGACAAATACAAGGCAGACCAGCAGAGGATGGAGCTCATGAAAAAGGTTTATGACCTGGCGCAGAGTTATCCTAACAAAATGTAATCGCACCCATAGTCTGGTTCTGGCGCTCTGTCTCTGTGTAATACTCTGATTTTATTATGAATATAATTTAAATGTGTTTGTGTTTATTGTTTGTAATCTATTTACCACAGCATTGTTGATTCTTTACAGAGTAACTGTAATCCACATGGATCTGTATTAAAATCACTTTGACTGTAAAGCAATCTGTATTAAAATCACTTTGACTGTAAAGCAATCTGTATTAAAATCACTTTGACTGTAAATAATAAGATACGTAATTTACATTGTTTTTTTTTTTTTCTATTGTGAATTGCACAAGTTAGCGACTGTAAGAAACTGTATCAGACCAAAGCCTGCTGGGCAACTGCACAAACAGCAGACGGAATGCGAATTGGATCTCTGGGAACCTATCTGCCTAAAAATCTGAAACCTCAAAACAGTGGAAATTTGGGGTGGATTTTGGAGGAAAATGTACACCACTACATTTTGACCTGAGGCATGAAGGGGAAGCTACTCTCACCATATATCCTATACATTTTCTGAAAGCAAACACCCTCAGGATATTCTAACATGGTATGGTTTGACATTGAGGTATGCCCAACCCTCCTCATTACACTATATCCCCAAATTAAGAAATGTGGCACCTAAATCCCATTCATTTCAATGGGAAATTTACTTTCCTCCACTATTTTTACATTTCCTCAACTAGGATATCTTAGGACTTTTAATATGTTGCTCTGGACATCTCATAGAAATGATCCGAGCTGAAAAAAAATCTTTTAAAATTAGTCCTGCGGAAAATGCTATCTTACCTGGACTACTGGGCTATATTCAAAGTGAATCTTCTTGAGATTAACCTACTGTAAATTCTCTACTCATGGATCCATATCGGCATCTAGTGGCAATGTACGGGACCGACACGGTTTTAGAACCTACACTCACTTGCCGACCTTGCAGATAAAGAAGAAGGAAGTTTCCTGGTGAGTCAGATGCATTACTTTAGTCTACCCACATTACTCCAGTAAGATTTTAACTTGTTACAGTCAGCTCAGCCTAAGATAGGGGCCGGTTTATATAGGCATTCTGACTAAAAAAATAAAGAAATAGCATAGCCAGTGTGTTTGTGGAGATAGACCCCGCTGTAATCACGGTGCGCTCCTGGCGCGCTGTTGCATTGGCACGTCTTTAACCGTTTTAGACTGTTGTTGGTTGTTAAAAAACGGAACCAGTTACGAAGATAAAGCTTTAACGTGTTATTGTTGACAGAAATGTACACATAGGCTGGCCTGAAGATTTTCAAGGAAGCTGTCACATAACAGGCTGTTTTGTAACCTGCTTTTCTTTCACTTTCGAAACAAACATAACGTTACAACGCCATTTAACGCCTATCCACAAACTCAGGAGTATATGATGGCTATAATCAACTATTTTCATGCAAAATTAGCTATGCATAAATAACTCCGATAATGAAATTGTGATTTGGTTACGTTTTAGGCCGCTGGTCAATTAAGCAAATTTGTGAGAAAAGCATATTTGTGGAGGATGAGTGGTGAATATTGGAAGGGGTGCTTTGGTAAAGGTGGGGGAACCGATGACGTGCTATAGCAATATCTACTGTAGGCCTGTGTTGTGTGTTGGCAGCCATTGATATTGATAGGCCTACTGTACTTCTCTTCTTGGCATTGAAAATACAAAGCATTTTCTATTTTTACTTGCTGCATTGAATGCATGAATGAAATAGACTACAATGGCTCTCATTAATGAAACAAATGAGCACAGTAAATGATATCATCTTACATCAGTGTTCACATGTGATCTATCAAGCTGGTCATATTGCACACATATCAGTGTAAGAAAGTGTTCCCAAATATTCTCTCAAATTAGGGGCCTCGCCACTACAATTTAGGCTACAACATGAACATGCATATCTCCAAAATCAGAACTTTTTTTCTAATTTAATATTTATTCCTCAGAGAGAACATATTTCTGATGTGGCCCTATAGTGCAAAATTATTTCAGTAGTTTTGTCCGATAAAGAATATTCCATGTCAATTCCGACAGGAATTCACTGACAGGAATGCTGTGCTGTGGTTTAAGCAGAAATAGCATTTTTTTAGAATGGGGAATAATTCCAGTAATTTTTAATCAGTATCTTTGTGGAATCTCAATTTTTCTTTTCCTGTTCACAGGAAGTGATGTGAGCTGATCTCCCCAAGAATGAGAATTGAACCAGGAAGAGCTCCATAGAGGAGTCTCCCTGACAAACAGGAGCACCAACTGAGGGAACCGCAGTGCTGATCGGTGAGTGGACTTCACTGTGAGACTGATATCACAGTACTGAGGTGTGAGTGGACTTCACAGGAAGACTGATATCACAGTACTGAGGTGGTAGTTGACTTCACTGGTAGGCTGATATCACAGTACTGAGGTATTAGTGGACATCACAGGTAGACTGATATCACAGTACTGAGGTGTAAGTTTTTAACTGGTGGCTGATATCAGACAGATGAACTCTAATAGCTGAATTCTCTTTGTTCTCTCTCAAACATCTGCTTGCTTTAAATGTGACTTAAGTGTCTGATATTCACAGGGACATCATGGAGAGACCCAGATCCCCTGTATCCAGTGGTGTGTCCATGAGGAGTGATTGGTCAAAAGATCGCCCACCTGACTTCTCATGGGAACAGAGAAGGTATGGAACAGAAACATAAACAAAGTCACCTAGAGAATCCCACTGTGTAGTTTAACTAACCTGATTAGGTACTGTATGGAATAATACATTATAACTGCTGCTAATGATCAGTGCACACAGTGTGAAACCTGTCCCACATATAATGTACTTGTTCAATAGCTTTTCCCACAAGCATATTTGTTGTATGCCATGTGGATTGTCACTATGGATAGCAAAAAAATGTTTAAAGGTGCTCTTGTAGGCACCTCACTACAGCACCCCCAACCCAAATCATCTTCCCATGGGTCTGAGTCACATTCTCTGTCAACATAAGGTATTATATTCTCCCCCCATGTTTGACTTCCTTCTCTGATTCTCTCAGCTTCAGGTCTGCAGATTCTGGTTACGCCCCATCTGTGTCAGCCTCTAGGTACAGTATTACTAGTACATTATATTACTCAATGTCCACACAAATGACACTGCAACAGGGAAGACTGTAATCTATAGCAGTTTACTCTAACTAGAACAAGAAGAAGATTTTCAAATCTTTAATCGACAATTTCCTGTGTGTAGTGTCTTTGTTCAATGAAAGCACATACTGAACAGACAGAATACAGAACTGAATACAGACAGAAATAACTGAAATTACGATCAAAGAATCTGTATTTTTCAAAGATAAGACAGTAACATGTGGCTTCATGAGGGACATTTTATTGAAGACATGCAGAAACTGACATGACAATCAAGAAACTGTATTTTTCTGCAGTGTATCATCTGTAGCAGCTCTATGTGATGTCTGTCCTCACACCGCAGTGAAAAGCTGTCTAGACTGCATGTCCTCCTACTGCGAGACCCATGTGAGAGAACACTACACATCTCCAGACCTGCAGAGACACCAGCTACAGGACCTCCAGTCTAAGAACCTCTGTGTGGAACATCACAGACAGCTGGAACTCTACTGCAGGACTGACCAATCAGCAATCTGCTGGCGCTGTCTACTCTATGACCACAGGACTCATGACGTCATTGAGCAGGTAGGCACTGGGATTGGTTGGGATTTTAATGGACTGCTGGTTAGCACCAGCATCTAAGGTTTGCCCAATGAAATAGCCTAATTACTTCCCAATATGGCTTGGTTTAAGACAGACAGACATCTCAAATAACCATCTCATACCACATTGGTTATTTTAAAAACACGTCTTCAAAGACACCTCTGTTCCTCTTGCATTTCAACAATAATTTATTAAACATCATAACTTATTTCACATAATATTCATAATGTAACTTATTGACACAGGTCCCAACCTGCTCATAATGTAACTTGTTTCAGTTATCATGTTCATTTTAATGATTAAATGGGGGAATTCAAACTTCAAGCGTTCAATGCAAACAAACTTCTGTGAATCTGTGATATCTCCTGACATCATGTGACAAGTTAAGTAGTGAGGCTGCAGCTGTGTTGTCCAACTTTTCTCTCATATTTTTCCACTGCCACCGACGCACTTCTTCTTGGCAAATCTTTTTGATATATGCATCCAGATGCAGCCATCCAGACTGCAAACGATTGATAGACTAGATTAGTATGCTCAGCAGTCTTGATTTTTTTTCTAGAGACAGCGATCCTGGTAGTGTGCAGAGTGTTAAGACAGTAACAGCAAAGAGGTAAAAAGGTTCCATATATTGCAATAGTCTGATACCATCACCTTATGTTCTTGTCTCTAAAGTCACTTTTCGATTGACTGGTACCAGCTCTGTGCGGTTCGACATGGTTTAGTGCAGTATTTCGTTTTCCACTGAATAAAAGTAGCGTTCAATGAAACTGGTTGCTATAGCGACAATAGAGTAAACCACTGTAGCGCCATCAATGTGGAAAAATGGTAAGAAAAAACGCTACAGTGAATGCAATGAAACGTTTTTTTTTTGTTTTGTTTGTTTTGTTTCATCTTGATAAGTGGCTATTTGCCACATAAGACAACTTTTTATGGAAATGACATTATTCCCCTTGCCATCGATCTTGTTGTGCTAACACTGCTAGTTAACTGATGAGGTAGCTGGCAAAGGCTTGTTTATGAAGCTTGTAATAATAACGACCACTCAAGTAACAGCATTATCCACACATCATAATTTAGTACCAGTTCAGCACGCTTGGTACCTCGGCCAAGGTGGTACCAAAAATGGGACCCTGGTACCAGTACCAGATTTTACCGGTGGAAAAGCAAAATAAGCGAACTGACCCGTGCTGGTACCATTCAATCGAAAAACAGGCTTAACACTTTCTCCTGTGCTTCCAGATGTGGCTCCACCTGGGAAGATTGAGTTTACTGCAGTGAAATCAGACTCTGTGTACTTAAGATGGTCACCACCAGAGGGAGCTCCTGGACCCCACTGTTACAAGGTGACCTGGAGAGGAGGTGGGAGGCAGTGCAGCCTCACAGTGGCACGTTTGGGTCTGAAGGTTATAGAACTGACTCCAGGAGAGAAATACCACTTTGCTGTGGCCACACTGACTGAAGATGACCATCAGAGCGCATGGGTGGAGAGATCTGTCATCACAGGTGAGGAATATCCAAATAAACTAAATTATGTTAATGTCTTTTATATGTACTTATATGAAAAAATCATAACTCCTATCTTCTCCTCTGCAGTGGTTCCGTCTCCAGAGGATCTCAGTGTGGATTGGGATCTGAAGTCATTGACAGCCTGTTTGAAGTGGACCAAACCTGCTGGAGTGGATCGAGTGTCTTATCTGCTGGAGCTGTGTAGAGATGAAGAATGCATAGACACCATTCATGCACATTCCCCCAGTTATACCATCACTGATCTACTCAGTGAAACGGATTACACCGTCAGCGTGTCCAATGTGCTGAGCAATGGCCGTCAGAGCAAACCAACCAGCCAGACCTTCAGAATAGGTAAATGTACAGTACGTAATGCCAATGCATTCATATTAGGGCTGGACAACTGATAATAAAACATAAATCACAATTAATTGCATGTTTCCCCTGAATAATTGTGAATAATTGCATTGTTATAAGGCAATGAAATGTCCTGCCATATGAACAAAAGTGCTATGACATTTGTTCTGCAAACACTTAGGATTTTATTTATAGAGTAGCAGTTAAATAAAATTCTGTGTAAAACTCATCTAAAACTATGTCATCAATAGAAAATGAAACCTTAAAGGAATTTTGCCGGAGTGAATCAACCAGTAGGGCCTGCTATGAGAACGCAGATCAAAATGGTGAAACAGCAGTTAACCGTTACAAATGCGGGCATATGAAAACGAAACCTAATAATTTTCTTATGCGGGCCAAAAAGTTTTTTTTTTTCATACAAATGCCAATGTTAAAGGGTGTTTTCAAGAGAAAATGCAACTAATTTTTTCGATTTTCTTGCAATAATAGTTCAGTTTGTAGACAATGTAAGTAGATCCATCTTGAGTCTCTTATTGTCCCCTCAGGGCATGTCTAAAGTTTGAAGAAATGAAAAACTGTTCTTGCTGAAGGGAGTTGTTGATATATGTTGATATTGATATATGAACCTCTAGGAAGGACAATATTTGATGAAAGCAATATTTTTCTGTTTAAGGTATCCTGAAAACAGGCTAAAAGTATTAAATCCAACTTCTCCTTATTAGTGGTCCCTTAGAACATGTAGAAAAGTTGTCAGAAATGAAAAAAGTGAGTTATTTCAGAGGCTTAAATGACCAAGTGGATCAAGTCACATATGGCTAAAAATGTGATATAAGAATACAGATGGGATATTGAGGGAGCACTATGAAAGGTAGTTAACGAGTGGAACTAAATACTTTGGTTCAGCACAGACCGAACGCGAACGCAGAAGCGAACAGGCACTTTACACTGAATCAATGGGACCTGACTGTTGGAAACCGAAAGTAAGATCTGAGGTTACATTGACTCAACGTAAAGTGTTTCGCATTCGCGTTAGGTCTGTGCTGTTCGAAAATCTTTCATTTCATGCGAAATATATTGCTGTTAGAAGGCTTGTGCAGCAGGACTATGCTTAAACTTACTCCAGTATATTGCTTTGACACAGTTTTAATTATCTTGCAATTCATTCATTGAGTTCACTGGTGGCACGAGTTTTGGGCAGACTGTGGGAGGGAGAAGGCACCATATCAAAGTGGATAGCCTAGTTATATCGGCTGCAGTCATAGTGTAACTACGGGCAGACGCATATTTATTTGCTGTCGCGCATGTTGGGCTATATGTAAACAAAGCTTTCAGTCACTTTGAAAACGCTAGGCAAAGTTGAGATTTTGGAAACTCACGACACATTGAGTTGTAGCACTGTGATGTGACAGTTCCAAGTCGGTTTTCAGATCTCCGTTTGACCTGTTTGTGACAGCTTTCCATGGCTGATTTGATCGTCTAGGTTAAATAGAATTATTTTACGGAGGAGGAGAACATTATGGAAGTCCGTTTCATAATCTCTCACATAGGCTACTCGTTCTCATACCAAGCAAGAAACATAACATCAAAGCCCTTAGTAGCAGTAGCCTAAGCTATAATTTTGTAGGCTGATTACACGTTTGAGTTGAGATTTACACTAAATATTTTATTTAACTGCTAGGCCTACGCTACTGTAGAGAAAATGCTGAAAAGTTTTAGGCCTACAGAACAAATGTTGTGGAACTTTTGTTCATATGGCAAAACAAATTTAAAGGAATATTCCACCTTTAAATGAGAATTGGGTTATTCATCCTCTTACCTAGAGTTAAATATGCGGATAAAAGCATTTTGTTCTCAGTGCATGCGTTTTCCCTATCAGGCAGCCCCAATTTTAACTTTATTTTAGCTGCAGCTTAGCATAGGCAATGGAATGTAAAGTTGTTAGCAACTCTTTGGCCACTTTACTTTTTAGTGCCTGAAAAAGATTATGAAAAAATTATTTTTTTGTCTTTTCCAGCTCTAGTAAGCTCCAATAACAAGAATCTATGATTTTTTTCTCAATCGACCCCCACATTTTCATTTTGTTAACCTCTACCAAATGGTTGAGATGACCGTAAGGGGTGCATTTTACGAAACACTGGAAACATATAGAAAAAATAGATATACAGCTATAAAACTTTGTATATATGCATATTTCTGCATGCCATCACATTACAAAGTGCTCTTTATTGCTTTTTCAGCTAAATTATCTACTTTAGTAATAGGCTCCTATTAAACACCAATGGCAATCCCATTGAAATGCATTGGTACATTCCTCCAAGCCCAATGACCAAGGACAGGCTGGGCCAAAAACTTTGAAATAGCATTTGCCATATAGGTCTTAAATATCTAAACATGCAAAAACCAAATCAGTATGTTTATTACTATGAAAATATTGATTTTTGGGGAGAGGAGACTCGCCCCCATTGAAAACCATGAAGTGCTTAAGTATGTCATCAAAGTGCTTGAAGTGCTTAAGTATGCCATCTAAGGGTGTGGAGGGCATTTTTAGGACCTAATGTACCCAATGTACCCAACCATGGAGTTTAGAAAAGGATCTATGAAGAAATTCTATGATTTTTTGATACTTGACATAACAGCCCATTAATTTCCATTCACTGAATTATGACCCTTTAAGGACATCTCAACCGTTTGGTAGAGCATATTTTCACAAAATTATTAAATACTCAAAACGTGTATTTTTGCATGAAACTTAATATGTGTGTTCTATGGACTGTTTTTAACAATACTAAACAGGAAAAAAACTCCTACACTTGGAATATATGGAAAAATTGATAATAAGTATAATGGCTGAATTTATGAAATTCTGTATTTTTAAGTCATACAAACTAAAATGGCATGGCTTTAAAATAAATAGGCTAGAGCTACTGAGCAAGTTTTTTTGTATTTAATATATAGTATCCAAGTAGTATAGATGATTCCATGTGATTTAATTAAGGATGGTTTGGTTTTTATCAATATGATGAGTTAAAAGTTGCTCTACCAAACGGTTGAGTAAACCTATAAAGGGTTAACTAAAGGTAAAATTGGCGTTGCCAGACCAGGAAAACACATGCACTGAAGCCAAAATGCTTTTAACTTCTACCAAACGGTTGAGATGACCGTAAGGGGTGCATTTTATGGAACACTGGAAACATATAGAAAAAATAGATATACAGCTATAAAACTTTGTATATATGCATGTTTCTGCATACAATCACATTACAAAGTGCTCTTTATTGCTTTTTCAGCAAAATTATCTACTTTTGTAATAGGCTCCTATTAAACACCATACTAATGGCGATCCCATTGAAATGCATTGGTACATTCTTCCAAGCCCAATAACCAAGGACAGGCTGGGCCAAAAACTTTGAAATAGCATTTGCCATATAGGTCTTAAATATTTAAACATGCAAAAACCAAATGAGTATGTTTATTACTATGAAAATATGGATTTTTGGGGAGAGGAGACTCGCCCCCATTGAAAACCATTATAATATCGGATATATATAATATACCCTACACTCCCTTGAAATGCTTAAGTATACCATCTAATGGTGTGGAGGGCATTTTTAGGACCTAGTGTACCCAACCATGGAGTTAAAAAATGTTCTATGAAGAGATTCTATGATTTTTTGATACTTGACATAACAGCCTATTAATTTCCATTCACTGAATTATGACCCTTTAGGGACATCTCAACCGTTTGGTAGAGCATAATTTCACAAAATTATTAAATACTCAAAACATGTGTATTTTTGCATGAAAATTGATATGTGTGTTCTATGGACTGTTTTTAACAATATTAAACAGGAAAAAACTCCTATACTTGGAAAATATGGAAAAATTGATAATATGTATAATGGCTGAATTTATGAATTTCCGTATTTTGAAGTCATACAAGCTAAAATGGCATGGCTTTAAAATAAATAGAGCTACTGAGCAAGTTTTTTGTATTTAATATATAGTATCCAAGTAGTATAGATGATTCCATGTGATTTAATGAAGGATGGTTTGTTTTTTATCAAAATATGAGGAGTTAAAAGTTGCTCTACCAAACGGTTGAGCAAACCTATAAAGGGTTATAATACATTTTTAGCCTACATTACATGTGAACTCATAAATAGTTTTTGCATATAACAATGCGATTAATTGGGGAAAATATCTTAATCGAATTAAAAATGTAATCGTTGCCCAGTCCTAAAAAAAAATATGTTACTATTAGATGCTCTTCATTAAGAGAATATCGCAGCATTCTCCTCACTCTTGATCAAGGTGGGATTCTACCTTCATTTTTCAGATATCACAGGATGGCAAAATGTGAAAAACTGTTGTTTACTGTTGTTTAACAAATATCTTCTTGATCATTCCAGTGATTCCAGTCCCAGAGCGTCTGACTGTGAGCTCCATCACTGCATCATCTGCTCACCTGAGCTGGCAGGTGTCTCCTGAGATGGATCAGACTCCACACAGCTTCCTGGTCTCCTACCAGAGTGAAGGGACTGAGCCAGAGTCCATCTCTACTGACTCATGCAGTGCAGACATCACAGACCTGAGAGCAGGAACTGAGTACACTATTAGAGTCTACACTCAGCTCCAACTTGGAGGAAAGAGCCAACCTGCTTCTGAAAAGATTACAACAGGTGACATGATTTCTGAAGACAAGGATAGATGTGTCACAGTTAAAGGATAACTTCGGTCAATGTGAACAAAAGCTCTATTTCTCAAGCTATTCAAGACATGTCAGTACCGAAGACGCGAGAAATTTTGGTCCAACTCACAACGTTTCCTTGAAAGGAGAATTAGCACAGACCGCTAACCCAGTGGGGCAGACTTTTAAACTGTGTATTTAACATGGTAACATGCTCTAAATCTTACAACAAAAGCTACGCAACATCAGTGAACACCTTACAATGCAGAACTGTAGAGTGTATAACCTTAAAGTACTAAAAAAGTGGTTAAGGCAGTGTGCTTGTTAAAGCAGCAGCAACATACCTGTTTGTTTACATCCTGGCTTCCGCTAATCCAAGTCAATTCTGTTTTACTCACTCAATGGTAGAGACGAAAACTTACAACAGACTGTCATGAGCCTTACAATAGCAGTTATGAGCCAGCTATACCATAAAGTGGAGTTAACATTGTTGTGTAATGTGTTGTTTACAGTATGACCTTTCCTGTTATTGTACAACTATGTTCTTGATCATTCTAGCAATCCCAGCCCCAGAGCATCTGACTGTGAGCTCCATCACTACATCATCTGCTCACCTGAGCTGGCAGGTGTCTCCTGAGATGGATCAGACTCCACACAGCTTCCTGGTCTCCTACCAGAGTGAAGGGACTGAGCCAAAGTCCATCTCTACTGACTCATGCAGTGCAGACATCACAGGCCTGAGACCAGGAACTGAGTACACTATTAGAGTCTACACTCAGCTCCAACATGGAGGAAAGAGCCAACCTGCTTCTGAAAAGATTACAACAGGTGACATGATTTCTGAAGACAAGGATAGATGTGTCACAGTTAAAGGATAACTTCGGTCAATGTGAACAAAAGCTCTATTTCTCAAGCTATTCAAGACATGTCAGTACCGAAGACGCGAGAAATTTTGGTCCAACTCACAACGTTTCCTTGAAAGGAGAATTAGCACAGACCGCTAACCCAGTGGGGCAGACTTTTAAACTGTGTAGTTAACATGGTAACATGCTCTAAATCTTACAACAAAAGCTATGCAACATCAGTGAACACCTTACAACGCAGAACTGTAGTGTGTATAACCTTAAAGTACTAAAAAGTGGTTAAGGCAGTGTGCTTGTTAAAGCAGCAGCAACATACCTGTTTGTTTACATCCTGGCTTCCGCTAATCCAAGTCAATACTGTTTTACTCACTCAATGGTAGAGACGAAAACTTGAGTTTTGTAGACATGAACCATATTTCAAAATCTTCCTTTTTGTGTTCAAACATCAGTGTTTCCCACACATGTATTAATCTATGGCGGGTCGCCATAGTTTCCCCGAGAGCCGCCATAGTTTAGTGCGGATGGAAAAAAAAAAAAAATACGCTAATTCAACACATAGTCTACCACTGTTTCAGTTTGTCTCTTTAGTTTTGCATTTAGTTTAATTTTAATTACCTAGGCCTATGTAGGCCTATCGCTAACTCAGGCCCTCTTTGAGGTGGAGAAAATATCATTAAGCTCTCTTCGAATCTACAGCACTGCTTCTCCAATCATGCTGATTGACACACGTTGAAAGTTGAGTCTGATGCGCACAGCTGCTCCAAAGCCTGAAGTAGGCTAGCCATAAATTAGTGACAAAATGACAAAGATGTCGCCTATGAGTGGGTGTTATTGTCAATTGAAGACTGTGAGAAATATCTATTTATCAAAAGTCCGTTGGCATGAGTAAATCCGATGTCAGTGAAATAGCGTTCCACCAAGAGCCTATAAACTGCGTTATTTCTTTGACGATGTCGGAAACAAGCTTGGCGGGCATAAAAGGCAGTTAGCGTGGGAACATTTAATCAGAGATACTTTAAAACGATCTCTGATATAATATTAGGTAAAGAGAACAATGTGTAGGAATGCAGCCTACCATAACTACTGCTCTACCTATGCAGAAAGTAGCTTCCCGTTTAGGCAGTTTACCAAGCGAAAAGATGCCTGAAAGTCTAGGCTACTCTAGTTGATTTACGATCGCTAACCACGCGTTAGTTACAGTATTTATAATTTGATGCCGGTTATGGGTAGTCTAATGTAGGCCTATGATGTTTACAATTAAGACAGCAAACGCACAGACAGTCACTCACTCCCTCTGTCAAGTGTGCTTGGCGCACGATGCTGACAAGACACACGCACGCTCCCTCCCTTCCTCTGTGTCACCGTCTTGCATGTAGGCTATGTGAATGAATTTGGGCTTATTCTGTATTCCGAGGTGTTTTTTTTCTGTTTTTAGGCCTGTAATAGTTTTGACTTTTAAAACCTAAAACTAAGAACAAATAGCCTTTATTTGTAAAGTTTAATTTTATTGATGGGATAAGTTTACAATAAGTTGATGTTGTGCCATATGGCCTAATGCTGCAATGATTTTGCACTGATGTAACATTACACAGCCTAATGTTACAAATATGATTTAATGTGTTTAGATGCCAGTAAGCCAAATATTTAGAGTGATGATTACAAAGTTCTAAAGTTTTGGAATAAGCTAGAGACAGAGAGAGACTTTTTTGTCAGGAATAATAGCCAATGGCTGGGCCAGTGAGACCTTTCGTATAACATTGATTTGTTTAAAAACACAAAGTTTTAATTGATTACTTCATAAATCGATGAAAAAGATTGACTACTCAATTACAACTCTGTTCTTGATCATTCTAGCAATCCCAGCCCCAGAGCGTCTGAAAGTGAGCTCCATCACTGCACCATCTGCTCACCTGAGCTGGCAGGTGTCTCCTGAGATGGATCAGACTCCACACAGATTCCTGGTGTCTTACTGGAGTGAAGAAACAGAGCCAGAGTCCATCTCTACTAACTCATGCAGTGCAGACATCAGTGGCCTGAGAGCAATAACTGATTACACGATTAGTGTCTACACTCAGCTCCTACGTGGAGGAAGAAGCAATCCTACTTTTGACAGGATTAAAACTGGTGAGATATGAAGAAAAGGGGAGTCATTTGTCCTAGTTTAATCCTAAACTCTTGCATATTTAACCTTTATTTAACCAGGGAATAATCTCATTGAGATTCAACATCTCTTTTTAAAGGGAGTCCTGGCCAAGACAGCATCTTAATAGTTACATGTTATAACAAAAAGACAGAGGGGCAAATGTAACCGGTGGCGGTCCGCACCGCACACGGGTCTCGAACCCGCCACCCCCGCACGCTACAAACTCCCGGCGTGGGAGTGGAACGCTCTAACCAACTGAGCTAAAAGCCCGAGCTTCTAACTCAGCGTGTTAGAAGCGCCCATGGAATTGGGTGATGAGGATTTACACACTACCGCCGAGCTAGCCACGCTAGCTGGCCTCCGTTACACTCACCCTCCAAATCCTCACTCCCATCCGGGTCACGGCACCAATGTAGCCGGTGGCGGTCCGCACCGCACACGGGTCTCGAACACGCCACCCCGCAAGCTACAAACTCCCGGCGTGGGAGTGGAACGCTCTAACCAACTGAGCTAAAAGCCCGAGCTTCTAACTCAGCGTGTTAGAAGCGCCCATGGAATTGGGTGATGAGGATTTACACACTACCGCCGAGCTAGCCACGCTAGCTGGCCTCCGTTACACAAACAACAAAAGAGGACAAGACAGTATGCATTTTAACATAATCTCAATATCATCACCAGCAGCTCTCAGTAACAACACCTGTACACTTTGTCCCCAAAACTCCTTTATCTTATTTTTTAAACTGTGTAATTGTTGGTAGGTGGTCAAGTTTTAAATGTCTCTGTAATGTATACCAGGATGATGGTGCAAACACTTTACTTTCCCCAGATTTGGTTCAGATTCGATGTCATAGATCAGTCCCCAACCACCGGGCCGCAACCCAGTACCGGGCCATCGGACTTTCCTAACCAGGCCGTGTGACATGACCAAAAAAAAACAAAAAAACATGCAAACTCACTTCACATAAATGGCGAACAGTAGTGTCAAGCAAGGCTAGCAAAACTGCTAAAATGAGCAAAAAAAAAACATATCACAATTTCTTTGGAAGGGGGATAAAGACCCACTGATGATGACAGCCAGATAATGCGAAGAAAAGAGGGGGTTCTTCAATCGAAAACATAACGAATGCCCATGTCGTCAATAGAGCTTAATAATTGAGGATATGGCAGCCTTTGACAATGAATGGGACGAGTTTCTGATGCATTTCACCGCAAGATTCACGGTAATGCCTTCTCAGTAACAGTAACGCAATAAAAGGCATTGAAATCCGGGACAGGATCTGTTTCTGATGTTACAAATTTAAGCTAACAAAAATGGGATATCCTGCCAAATATGGGACAATTGGCAGCCCAAGCTATATTATTTTTCTCATTAAATAATAAAGAGGGTGCAGATTTAGCCCAAATTTGGGGAGTCATGCTACTGCAAAGGCTTGTTTCTGAATGACAACTTATATTTGCTAGCCTGCAAAACAATAAACCTGTGGCAATTTTTATTACAGTAAGTAACAGAATTCCATTACTTTTTTTTTTTGCTTCCTTTCTCCACTTGACATTATTTAATATTCCCTTCATTCAACTTGTAAGTTTGCGTCTTTTTTGGCAGCCAGCCAGTGGGTGGGACATAAGGATGGGGTCTCTTTAAGGGGGTTTTCCACTAGGATTTTTCATAGAATTTAAAGTGGCGCTCACACAGTTGTTGCTGCTATGAATTGATACCCAATCAGCAATTGACCTTTCGCCAGAGTTTGATTGACGGGCGTTCTGACCAATCAGAACGCTAACAATTGCGACTTCAAAAAACACATGGCTTTAGGCCCGACATTCATAACAACAGTCAACTGTCACTTGCGGTAGACGATGCAGATGGATGGACAACTCTAAACCTTCCCTAAACTCAAAACTGAGAACAGGACATAAAGGCAATGGATCTAACAGCTTGTCATACCCCAACAAAAGTAAATAAAATAATCAAGAGTTATTTCGCTTGTTCATGTAATGTTTGTTATGCTAACAAAACTAGTGTTAGTTTAAATTCAGGGGCTACGTGATCTACCATTAGGCTACGTAACATTGTTTGTTATCAATATCTGAGGGATTTACTGACAATAAATGTAATAAATGCATCAATAAAGAAGGTGTTAAACTAAACCATACACAGATGAGACATTTAACAACCTTAGTGTCAGGGAAAAGATGTTATTGTTAGCATTGTCGCTAGCTAGCGATTATTAGCAAGCTAACGTTTAGCAACAAACAAGTGTTCAATTTATCACACTAACCTTCCGTAACTATTTGGCCAGAATATTAAAGTTGATAAGTCTGAAATAGGCTGCCAAATTTGATTTGTAACCCACGTAATTTAAGTTTACAGCACTGTAACCTAGCTGTTAGCCTGTGGTAGTAGCTGTAACAGATACTGTTAGGTTCTTTCTCTTGAAATCAACGTCACTTTCTTTTAACGTTATCAAGAATTGACGATGTTGTTGACATTTAGACATCGCAAAACGTTCGTCAAGTCAAATAGTAAGCTTAGTCTGCATTGCTAGTGGGTAAATATTTGACCTCAAATAAGCATTTTGGATTTGCTACTGGTAGAAGTTGGTGAGTTGGTAGTCAAGGGCGCTCCTGCCTCTCTGTGTACCCTGCGCTGTTTTTTATCATGTTTAATATGTGAGCCATCACTTTTATGCTATAGGTAATGTAGAACACTTTGACATATCAAGCATCATTACAAGTGAATACGTACAGCTTCCTACATGTCAGATTTTCTAAGTTGTTTATGGGTGTTTTGGCCATAGAATTGGCTGTAGAATGCCCACAAATGTCGGGCACAATGTCGGGCCACTCAAAGAACCCGCCCGGGGGCGTGTCTAGAACGCTTCTGGCGAAAGGTCAATTGCCTGATTTGCATGCCTTGTTGCCAAGTTGCTGCATTTAAAGTTAAGCTTGATTTGTGGAGAAGACGAGACAAAAACAAAAAAACAAACAAACAAACAAACAAACAAAAAAAAACAAAAAAAACATAAATCTAGTGCTGCAGCTACTGAACATTTTTGGAATTGAGTAGTTGATATTTTTCATTGATTTATGAAGTAATCAATTAAAACTTTGTGTTTTTAAACAAATCAATGTTATACAAAGGTCTCACTGGCCCAGCCATTGGCTATTATTCCTGACAAAAAAGTCTCTCTCTCTAAACTCTTCTAGCTTATTCCAAAACTTTAGTAATCATCACATTAAATCATATTTGTAACATTAGGCTATGTAATGTTACATCAGTACAAAATCATTGTAGCATTAGGCCATAAACATGGCACAACATCAACTTATTGCAAACTTATCCCATCAATAAAATTAAACTTTACAAACCTTAGTAATCATCACTCTAAATATTTGGCTCATTAAATCATATTTGTAACAGGCTATGTAATGTTACATCAGTACAAAATCATTGTAGCATTAGGCCATAAACATGGCACAACATCAACTTATTGCAAACTTATCCCATCAATAAAATTAAACTTTACAAATAAAGGCTATTTGTTCTTAGTTTTAGCTTTTAAAAGTCAAAACGATTCAACAGAACTATCAACAACAGATTACAACAGAACTATCAACAGAAAAAAAATCACCTATAGGCCTACAGAATAAGCCCAAATGCATTCACAGTAGCCTACATGCAAGACGGAGACACAGAGGAAGGGAGGGAGCGTGCGTGTGTCTTGTCAGCAGCGTGCGCCAAGCGCACTTGAGAGAGGGAGTGAGTGACTGTCTGTGCGTTTGCTGTCTTAATTGTAAACATCATAGGCCTACATTAGACTACCCATAACCGGCATCAAATTGTAAATACTGTAACTAACGCATGGTTAGCGATCGTAAATCAGCTAGAGTAGCCTAGGCTTTCAGGCAACTTTTCGCTTGGTAAACTGCCTAAACGGGCGGCTACTTTCTGCATAGGTAGAGCAGTATAGTTATGGTAGGCTGCATTCCTACACATTGTTCTCTTTACCTAATATTATATCAGAGATCGTTTTAAAGTATCTCTGATTAAATTTTCCCACGCTAACTGCCTCCTATGCCCGCCAAGCTTGTTTCCGACATCGTCAAAGAAATAACGCAGTTTGTAGGCTCTTGGTGGAACGCTATTTCACTGACATCGGATTTACTCATGCCAACAGACATTTGATAAATAGATATTTCTTACAACTGACAATAGCACCCACTCATAGGCGACATCTTTGTCATTTTGTCACTAATCTATGGCTAGCTTACTTCAGGCTTCGGTGCAGCAAAGGTGCGCATCAGACTCAACTTTCAATGTGCGTGTCAGTGCGTGTGCAAGCATGATTGGAGAAGCGCATCGCTGTAAATTCGGAAAGAGCTTTATGATATTTTCTCCACCCTCAAAGAGGGCCTGAATTAGCGATAGGCCTTCATAGGTAGTTAAAAGCAATGCAAAACTAAAGAGACAAACTGAAACAGTGGTAGACTATGTGTTGAAATAGCGGATTTTTTTTTTCCATCTGCACAAACTATGGCGGCTCTCGGGAAACTATGGCGGCCCGCCATAGATTAATACATGTGTGGGAAACACTGCGAGAGGACAGGGGTGTATTTGATATGTTCCAAACATTAGTGAGGATTTTGGGAGAGGCTGAGGCAGGGCCAAGGGCGTCAGTTTGGTTTCTGAAGTGCTGGGGACAAAAACACTGATACAGCTTGGTTCCAAAGTGCTGGGGATAGAAATTTCTTAATGTTTCTTTTATACTTCTGTCTATACAAAATTGCAACATGTAAGCCTATCTTCTCACAAAAAAAAAAACAAAAAAAAACTATTAGGCCTATCTAGGTAAACGTAAACGTAAAATAAAGCTTCTAATGTGATGGAAAAATAATTAACATGATCCCAGTCCAGTGGAAAGCATATAGAAACAGAATGTTTGTTTGTTGACAGTAAAAACATGTTGCTTCCTTGGTCTGGGAACCAAAAGTGAAAGTGGATACATTTGGATAAATACGGTGTATGGGAGAAGGGCGATTAGGGCCTTTTGCGTTTAGGCAAGAGTCGTTTAGGCCCCCTGCCATCATTTAGGCCAACAGGGAGCAGTAGTTTATAGGCCACAGGGAGCAGTCGTTTAGGCCAGGCTACAGCAGCTGAAATCTTTGCATCTCCACTTTTTATTAGCCAATTGTTGTACATTCGTTATTATAAGACATAAATCAGCTATACTGGTCTGTCTGAGTAGCCTACATATCGATGGTAAATTATTTAATAACCAACTTAAGTGTGGAAACGTTTTTTTAATTTAATAAATGGTGATTTATAAATTCATAAAATTGTGGAAATAATCATCTGCATTGCGTTAGATTTGTGCGGTTTGTGAGATTTAAAATACATTTATAAAATAAGCATGGCATTGTCATCGAAAGGGTGACTGATCTGAAACCACCACATTCTCCCTTAGGCCTACAATTGAACCATCCAGTCCATAACTTGTCCATATCTTGCCCACACGTGAGCGCAATGGAAGGTAAAGGGAACAAGAGGCTATGCTCTAGGCTTTGCGTCTGCATTAAATTCCCATCGCAGATTTCATTCCTTTGAGGTGATATCATCTTTGTTCACGATTGAACCAGGCATCTCACTTGAACTAGAACAGGCTAGACTTAACGGTTGACGGCGACATTACTTGCTGTGAAATAACTCTTGGGATGTTTTGCGTTGTTTCAAAAGTGTCGGTATACATTGCATTGCCTAATGTGCAAGGAGATCGCTAAAATGTTTACCGTTAATGCAATTCTCTGGCAGTGGAGGAATTCTATATGAGCGCTGCTGATCCAACGTTATTAACTCATTGACTGCCAGCCGTTTTCAGAATAGAGAGTTCCATACTGCCAGAGGTTTTGGGGAATTTTGACTGTTTTTTAAAGAGCCACAGAATATTATGTGTTACGACTACATAAACAATGAAACTACCACAAGAAAGAGCAGACTCTCTTCTTTCACCAGAAAAAAAAAAGTTCGTTTCTACCCCTTTCCATTGCTTAGAAATCAGCAGGCGAACATAAGCTACTTTCTCCAAACACACCCGTTGTTTATCAAAAAAGGGAGAAAATTAGCGTTTTGTTTGACAACGTTAGTGTCTTGGATGCGCGTTTTTTTTCGGTCTATTAGCACGTCAAACATCGGGAAAATGTCTTCCTGTGATAAGACCACAAAAACAACAGTAACAGGGGGCTTTTGGTAATAAAATAGACATTGTTGTAACAAGGTAAATATATGCTATTTACAGGCTGTGACAGCGAAAACTCAGTGATCAACAACTGGCTCGCAAATTCTTACCTGATCCGGAACTGTGAGCTAGCTGGGCACTGAAACAAGTCACAACTGCTATTTCCGTTTGCCCAAGGTTGATCTCCTTCATCTCCCACGATCGGAACACTACTCGAACTACTATGGCAGTGACACATACTCTGATCGAGTGTGAACTGCCTAAATTTCTCCGATTTACGTCTGCACTTTGCTAGCGGCATATTTAGCCATGTCATTAGCTTTCTCTACTTCTCCCTTGGCCATACCTATGAATCTATGCTCATCTCACATCCAAAGTGACACACTGCCACCCTCAGGATCAATTTGGAACAACAATTTTCGACGGAGAATTCTGATATTTACAGACAAGGTTCCCTAGGTCTTTCTGCAGCCCTCCCCATTAAAAAACGCAGTTGACGTCTAAAGACGTCATTGGCAGTGAACGGCAGTATTTCAGTTGACGTCTAAAGACGTCATTGGCAGTCAATGAGTTAATTGCGCAAGCAGACAACTTTCCTTGTAGGCTATTCGCGTGGATGTCGTAGCCCTGACATTTACGTACCATGGTTAGAGATTATCTGTTAATGACATGTTATTTTAAATGGTCAATAGTGATGGGGACAAAATTTGTCATGACAAAAAGTCCCTGGGACATATCCCCGGCGTCCCCGGCTAAAATGACGCGCTTGGGCAGGGCCCTCTTTCTCGCAGCTGGTGCGCGATCATCTTGTTGCATGCTTTCAAATGAGTTTGAGCATTACTTCTCATCCTCCACAGATCCACGGCAAAGGAATGAGTGGGTCCACAACAAATTGGTCAATATCCCAAATTACCGAATCACAGTTTAGGAGGAAGATCAATTGATCGAAATAACAAATGACTGTGGTCTTAAAAGTATTTTTAAACAAACCTCTCTGGCGGGTTTTTGGGCCAAAACCAAAGCAGAATAGCCGTGAAAGCGCTAAAACATTACCATTTCCCACCACGTACCTATTTTGCAAGGCCGGGTTGTCGGCAATGGTTGCAACTAAGACAAAATTGTGCAATTGACTGGATGTTTCGGCCGTTCACACTAACATGCTTTTTTCACCTCCAGGCACTCGATTTCAATTGTTTCCCTATGGAGCGACTTGACCATGGCTAGGCGCCTTGCGTAAAAAAAAGTACTCAAAGTTGAAAATAGTTTAACTTTTGAGGTTGTGTTTTCTTCAACAATGGTCCGTGGCCTAGCTGCCATTCATAGCCTAGTCAGGGAATTAGCGGTTTAGCCAAATCTAGCTGTCATAGCAACAAGACGTACATTTATCTCTTTCGACCTTGACTGTTTTTGTCACTCACTTCCATAACACTGAGATAGAGCCGCCTTGTTGCGGGGAAACAAGTATTCGGTTCCCACTGATTATGTGGCCTTATTAGTAATGCACTTATCAACTTGTCAACATATTTTGTCGAGCATGTTTAGGCCTCCTTGATATATATAGCTTCAATACATTCAGTTCAATATTCATGTTAGTTCTTCTTCAAGTGTAGTTCAATACATTCATGTTTAGTTTTTAAATTTTCACTTCTTCAAGCTTATGCATATGCCTAATGCATGCACAACATTATGTGGAAATACATCTTGTAAATACAATACAAGATGATTTATTTGTGTAGCCGGTGGCGGTCCGCACCCCACACGGGTCTCGAACCCACCACCCTGCAAGCTACAAACTCCCGGTGTGGGAGTCGGGCTCTCTAACCACTGAGCCAAAAGCCTGAGCTTCTAACTCAGCCGTTAGAAGTGCCCAAGGAATTGGGTGATGAGGATTTACCCATACTTCCGCCAAGCTAGCCGAGCTAGCTGGCATTAGAGTTTAGATTCGCTGCCCGAGCCTGAGCCCGGCCCGAGCCCTACCCGAACTTGGGCCGGGCTCGGGCTGACATTTGCCGTCACTCTATCGGGCTCGGGCCGGGCCGGGCTCATGATCAGTGTTCCATAAATAGGCCTATGCTTTATATGTTTTTTTAATTTATTTATTTAGCCTATGACGCTATATGGTGTGACACCCAATAAAGTTGCATGTATTATGGTTAAGTATCTAAGCCTAAGGTGATTAATAAAAAAAAATATGTTTGGACAGCTCTGCGCAGCGTTGAGCAGCACCTGTCAGCTGCGCTCTGTCGGCTACATCAGACCTATAACGTAATATAAAGCTTCTAATGTGATGGGGGGGAAAAAATAAAATAAATTTAACCCAGTCCAGTGGAAAGCATAAGGAAACATCAAGTTTGTTTGTCAGTAAAATCGTGCTTCTTACGCGTGGGAACCGAAAGTGAAAGTGGATACATTTGGAGAAATTACGGTGTTTCTGAATACAATAAAGGTAAACGTTGCAGCGCACAACGCATTATAACCTCTGTCTATTGCCAGAAAACTTCTGGTTATTAATTATTATTTTTTTCGTGGATTTGCCAGCATGACAGTCTAATGAATGAATGAGTAGCCTATCTAATCTCAGTGAATGAGAGGTGCGCAGAGCTGTGTGTCAGCACAAGGTATGACAGAAAGACGTGGACCTCAAAACAGACATGAAGTCTTGTCAACAGGCAATATGCTTCAAGAATATGCTGAACAAATGTCTGTAAATTCCGAAATGTTGTTGAACATGCAGTTACAAAAGTAGGCCATTATTAGGGCTATTTAACATGTCGGGTTTAAATCGGTCTCGGGCTCATTATCACACGTTATCTCTCGGGTCGGGCCAGGCTTGGGCAGAAAATGATCGGTCTGTTTTTTTTTTTGAATCAGTGATTCCGAGAAGCAACTTATCAAATTGGTGTGGCCTGAGCTGACAATAAAAATTTTGATCCAACCAGCTACATAAATTTCAACAGAGATTGTATGAAATCATCAAACAGAACCAGATCCTTGTAGAAATGCATTTTGAATGTGACTCTCACCATTGCTTTTCTCATTTATCATTCAGATTCCACTGTGCTTGCCTACATTCGTAAATACCAAGATGACTACATCTGGAACAGAGATGAAAATGGCTTGGACATATACGGCCTGAAAATGACCACTGTGAAGGGAGGATTCTGTTCCAAACTCAGCTTTGGACGACCAGCTAGATATAAACAAAACAAAACAATCCTGCTTGTGGGAGCAACTGGGGTAGGGAAATCTACTCTGATTAATGACATGATCAACTACATCCTTGGTGTAGAGTGGGAAAACTCAACCCGAGTTGAAATGATTCCAAAGGAGACAGGACTGTCTGAGGAGTACAGCCAGATCTCCAAAGTCACAGCTTATGAGATAAACCACAGAGAGGGATACAGGGTTCCATTTTCTCTCACCATAATTGACACTCCGGGGTTTGGAGACGCCCGCGGAATCAAACAAGATAAGGAAATCACAAAGAAGATCAAGGACTTATG